>OZ023314.1:20555045-20602545 GCA_964007375.1 Ophion obscuratus | reverse complement strand
AGCCCATCAAAAGTCCGCCATCAGACTTTGCTGTTTATGTACACCCTGGAGAATTCAGTTTTCATCGGAAATCAATACGGTTTGAAGATTGCTTTAACAATATGTTTTTCTTCTATATGAACCTAACTCTGACCAGAAAATTGAAAATGACATTATTTAGAGGTGTTTAAACAAAAGGGTATAGTTTTTGCCATTATTTTATAACCTCTTCTCCTATAAAACTCATACTTTGAACAATTATATTAACCCAAATTTAGGTTCATATAGAACGTAATTATATAGAGAAACTATCACTTTTTAAAATGATAGGTTAGGAACTTTTTGAGCTAGAGTGTACACAAATCAAAAATAAGTAGTTTCGAGAAAAACGCGTTTGAAAAACTTTTGTTTGAATTAGCGAAAACTAAAATTTCAAGGCACTAATGAATTATTTATACTACTTTGGCAACGTATTCTTGAATAGTTTTAGTAACAATTCATGGAATGAAAAAATTCGAGTTTTTGCGTCATCTTAACTGGTTTCCTGCCGTCTTCTCACTTTAGACGCTAAAAATGGCTATTGTCATGCATTTTTTTGATACGTTTATATCAGAGAATATTGATATAAAAGTTGTTATACTCAATAAATACATTTTAAATTTTTTATCTATTTATTTATGTCACTACTTATAGACGAAAGTGGTAGCTAAAAAAACGTCCTAAAAAATTGTAGGTCTGAAATCTCGGAGATGGATCTTCCGAGACGAAAAAATCAAACGGTTTTAGATTCAGTATGTTAATGGCTATAGCGCATATTATACGATTTTTCATATATGAAGAATAATAAAACGGCGGGCATTTTTTGAAGAAAAAAAAAAAAAAAGTTTTTTTCACCGTTTTTGGCAAAAATAGTAAATATCAAAATTTAAAAAAATCCTTGATATGCGCTATAGCTGCAGTAGTAATGAATAGGTGATTAAGATGTAGTTTCGAAGATTTTTTCCACAAGCCGTCGAAAAACGTTGTTTCGAGAAAAAAACGCATTTAAAGTTTATTTGGGTTACAAAAATACATAAAAACATTTTTTTAATGTATTCCTAAAGTGTATTTATTAAGTGTAACAACTTTTATATCAATATCTATAATATAAATCTATAAAAAAAAATCATGAAAATAGCCTTTTTTGCGTCTAATGTGAAAAGACCCGTTAACTTCAGCCTGACAACAAACGCGTAAACAGACACTGGATTTTTTATAATATTAGTAAGTTTACACACATTATTTAAAAAAAACCACTGATAAAAGTTTGAAAAAAGATATCCAGATTGGAGTTGTCTTCAAATAAAAGATTCGTTAGAATTTCTTCAATAGTTCGATTTTTGTACAGTGGCGATGGGACCGGAGCAAAAGCTACTAACTGTAGAAAATCGAGTACACGAAACGTAGAATACGTCTTTTATATCTGGTACACGTATCATAGTTGTTCCGATACACCGTACGCGTGTGTGTCCGAGCAAAACCGTTGTCCAATCATTCGTGACACTTTATCATCCGAATCTCGAGAGTCATTCCAATCAACGAGGATGAAGAAGCTCAACACTTCATTAGACTTCCATTTGAGGAAGGAGAGTCAAACCTCGTTGGTTTGAACGGCTCCGAGCGACCGATCTCGTATATCGTCTATGCGGTTATAAATTTATCTCCATATAGCTATTACGCATACGCATGCCTATGTGTATAGGGTGGGAAAAAGATTCAAGCACCGAAACTCATTGCCCGCAGTTAAGCCTTCAACACTTTACGTTTGCTCCCCTTCCTTCTTCCATCTTTACATTTTCATTAATCACGAAATATCAATCATTTTCCGGGCACAATCTCTGTACCTTTTAAACTCTTGGGGCGAAAGATCCTTGCCTCATGGGCATTGCGACCTCGAATTTCCAGGGAATTCCGGAAAAATCATTAATTTTCTTACTTTCCTGGCTTTTGGAACCAATTTTTTTTTTATACTTGCAAATGAGATAGGTACGATCCGTAATAGAGACGTTTTTTTCTATATACGCGAATTTCATCACTGTGTATCCATTTGGTACTTTATGCGCGATAAAACTGATACGTGCTGTATCGATGTCATCGAACAAGTAAATTATTTTAAAAAAATTATATATCAAAAATATTTTTCAAAAACAAGCTTTTATTTAATGTACTAAAAAGTAATTTTTTTCACCAAGTTACCTATATGTGACTATAAATAATAGCTCAGGGCACTCAACTTTTTAAATTTTTAATAAATTTCATCAATTCAGTTTCATTAACCGTATTTAATTTGGCTCAATAGTAATTAGAGAAATTATTATTACACGTTTATACTCAGTTTCAGGATTTTTATTTAAGAAATCTGAGGTTGTTTTACAGTAAATTAAATATAGTTGACATGTCAACGGATTCATGTAAGTTAAAGATTATGTGTCTAAATTTTAAGCGCCCCAAGCTTTTATTTATAGTCACATATAATTGATTTGATACAAAAAAATATTTTCTACTTGAAATAAATATTACTCGATAGAAATGTTTTGCATGAAATAAAAGCTTGTTAAAAAAATGTTACACATAAATTATTTTCTATTCTTTAGTCTTTAATCGATTTAATTAGTTAGTCGTTACTAGTCGTTTACTACTTTACGAGTTTGCAAGTTAGGATCGTGAAATGCTTGTAAAAAATAACCAAGACTGTAATTGGGATTAAATTTACGACTAGTTGCTGCATATAAACTTTTCACACACAAACACAGTCGCCTACGAGTTTGTTTTTATCTGTTAATGCGTTTTCATATGGATGATTGAATGTTGCTAATTTTCCATGAACGGTGGCAAATTTTATGAATACTATTACTTTTTTTCAGTTCAATCATGCATTGTCGCCTTGGAGATTCATGTTTGCAAAATTTCACAGCTCTAAGAAGTCGACAAGTGAGTGAAATATCGATTTTCCATTTTGCATCTCACAGAAAGTCAACTAGAATAAAAGCTTGTAAAAATAGTACACTTATTGCCGCGCTAACTCACAATCAGAGAGACAAAGGCCTCGAAGATACATCGCTCTAATTGCATTTGGGAACGTCGCTGATTTTTCAACAGAACCTACACCTCCGCTATTCAAAAACTAAATTAACAACAACGATTACTCACGAAACTTGTGTTGCGATTGTAATCTGAACAAAACGATATTGTAAAACTAAATTTCCTCAGCGATCCAGCGCACCATTATTTTCTAATCAAATAAATGAATCAATTAATCACTAATATTATGATAATTTTTTGTCTCAATCTAAAAATCTCATTTTCGTAACGCGATATTTCATGCCTAGAGATACCGAATCCTTATATTGTAATGTGCACACACACACACACGGATATATATATATATATATATATATATATACACATATACGGGTAGAGATGGAGAATTCTCAAGTCTCACCCGCGTGCTGAGAGATTTCAAGGCCAGAGCCACTTTTAATTCTTCAAACGACTTCCTTTAATCACTCACCGGTATTATCGTACGTCCGAATCTACTTCGTCATTCCGATCTACGGTACGTGTGGCTATATATATGCATACGCACGGACCCACACATATATTTAATGTTCATACACGTGGAGTCGCATACATAAATATGAATGCATGAACGAAATATGGACAGCCAGGCGCGAGTCCGTTTATCGGGGCCCCCGATCGTGTATAGGATCTTGGGGTCATTCTCCGTGCTCATCAGTCCTTCTCCAGCGGAGAGAGGGTAGAAGATGCCTTTCTCTTACCTGCGCTTGACCTGCGCGCTAGGGTGTTAATGAATACTGATTAATCGCTAAAAAAATTGCGCCACAGAAAAACGTATGCCTGGCATAGCGAAGGATATACTACTTTTTAAGAGGATGCTACCTAGAGGCCAGAAAACAATGGCCAAATTCCGATTTTTATTCGGGGAAACAGTTACCGAAGGAGCATTTAAAAAAAAATCAACAAAAAATGCAGGATAAAAAAAACATGGTCGCTGGCGGATGTTGAAGTTTTTTCGCAACGTTTGTCGGTGGACACTCTCCAGCTTAAACGGTCCATCCGAAATCAAAAAACCAAACGAGTTATTCAAGTCAATAATAAACATGAGTCATTGACGATCGTCAATTTTCAAAATCATTTTTATCAACAACGTAGCGATGGATTGAAACTCGAGCATATAAAATGTATGGAAAAGATCGTCATTTTTACCGAACTATTGAAAAATGAAGATCTGTTTGAAGAAATGGAGATCGTCAATGACCTCTAAACGTTTTTCGCCATATCTCCCGTAAATTTGGAAATAATCCATCAAGTGGTTCTCGAGATATCATGTCCACCGACTTTGAAAACAGTGTTTCTAGATAAACGCGTTCAAAGTTTGAAGTATGGTGCTGCTACCGCTCGCCCGGCCGACTGTTAGAAGCTGTAGCTCATTCAATTTTAGGAATATTTCAATGATATTTTCAGGGAATATAGGGTAAAGTGACCTTATTTTGACACCCCACCAATTATTGGCACTTTTCTGATTTATGATCTACCTACACAGTGGTCCTCAAAGTGCCAATAATTGGGCCCCTATATTGCCAATAATTGGACTCAGAGTGACAATAATTGGGCGCCTTACTCTACCTAAAAGGTGACACTATCGAATAAAAATATTTTAGGAAAAGGCAATTTTTTCGACCCACCTAGGTAGATGTAGCCTGTCAAACGAAAAAACCACATCAGTTCTTTCCACACTAACAAGTCACCATGTGCTCGGTCGCCCGCTTATGAAAAAAAGTCTGTGTCGCTTGAAACGACTGATATGCGAAAAGCTCTTCTTTTGCGTAAAAAGTTTGGGTGTCATCGGGTACAACGAGAACGAAGTTTGAGCCAACGAAAAATTCGAAGGCGAGAGTGAAAGGGTAAAAGACCTGGAGACATCGGGAGTGAGCGAGAGGGGCGAGACGGATAAGGGGGAGAAGGACATTCGGAAAAGGAGAGATCGTCTCTCATACTTGCTATTCTCTCTGTCTCTCTCTTTCCTCTCTCATTCTCTCACAGTGTACTATACCGGCTCGCAGTTGGTTTAAGCGCAATTAATCTTCGTTAAGTGAGCGAGCATGCGATAGCCAACACAGTGTGTGCCGCTGGTCACCCCTTTTCCCCTCTCGACCCCGGCTACTATTATGTAGGTGTGCGTATGCACACATACACTAACATGGTGTCTTCGTATATGTAGATGCAGATTATATATATGTAGACACATGCTGATATGTATATATATTTATGTGCAGTATGTGTGTGTGTGTGTGTATGTGTCTATGAACCCACGTTGCACTCCACGCCGAAGCTCCGATCGCCTTCCTCGTCATTTTCATCCTCATGGTGACGTGCCTTGAGAGATGTAGATCTCTCTCTCTCTCTCTCACACACACACACACACACACACACACACACACACACACACACACACACACACACACACACACACACACACACACACACACACACACACACACACACACACACGCATATATATATATGGAGGTTCTCAAGTAAAAAAAGCGTAAAGTTTATTGCAACGTATCAATCAAATCCTTTTGGTTTTCAGATACTATAGGTATAAACCTTACATATCCATATGAAGAGCTAGAAAAAAGTTATCAGTTGCATGATTTCACTTACAAACTTTTGTCCATTAATCCACTAGTTTGTAGGGTGAGTATGTAAAACGGTGCTCTTGCTTGAAAATACATTGAATTCATTGACTTAACATTGTCACTTTCTATAATTGATCATGGTACGAAGCAATGAAAGTCGTAAATTATCGTACCGCGAATACTGCATTCGAGGTTACAATGGTAAGTCTTGCTGGTGTGCCAAACAAACGTCTCGACTAGTCCTACTCCGGAATCTAGAATAATGTTGAGCAATGTTTAGGCTTGATTGGATTATTTATATGTTTTACATAGCTACGATTTTTTGACATGTCTGTGAGGAAGGCGAAAAAATAAGGCGAAATAGTGGTTCAAGTTGTTTTTTTAAGTCTCTTTTTCTGGATATTTGCCGTTTTTAGTACCCCTCTATGCCTAGATCGACCAAAACATGAAAAAAGCATATCCGAAATTACGAGCGAAAAATCTATCGGTGTAATAATGTAATTTTGGTTTTTAAATGCGTCTGTACATATGTACATTGACATCATGTGCAAAAAAATAATTGGGGGGACGAAGGATAAGTGACGGAATTAAAATTATTTCTTGAATTTTTGTCCGTTCGTTTGTTTGTTTATCTGTCTGTTTTACTATTTGTCTGTTTGTGCACGTATCACGTAAACACTACCGATCCAATTTGGCTGAAGATTTCAGAAAAACATAGGGCTTAAGGTACCTTTCACGAACCCGAATACTGAGAAAATTCACTGATTTTTGTCTATAATGGAGAAAAAATATCCCAATATACCGTTAAAATTTCAAGCCAAGTAACCAAAAATTTTACGAAAAATTAGAATTCTATAAATCGTCTCTTTTTTACAGCACTTAATTAAGTTGCCTTGCTGGTCACATTTTCATCTAATAATTTACATACTTAATTACTCTAGATGTTTGGTATAAACTGCCCTCGAGTGTAAACAATTCTCAAGGTTCCGTAACAACAATAAAAACAAGGGGTCACCGAATGTTCAACGGAAACATTGACGATAAAACTCACAAGGAAAGGTTGCGAGGTTGATCTCTCCGATTTCGATTAGATTTGGCATGCTTGTAGAATGTGTAAAAATAGGCGACACTTTTTTTATAGCTGCGGAACCCGATTTTTAAAGGTTGAAACGCACCCTCGAAAATTTGGGTGTTTTACGTCGATAACGTTTTAACGATACGAGATATGGAAAAATATCAAATTTCAACAATGTTTATTTTTTTGTGTACTATACATTGGATATGAGAACGATAACGCTACCGACGAAAAACAAAAAACACCTCTATCTTCGAGGATGCGTTTCACCCCTTAAAAATCGAGTTCCGCAGATATAAAAAAATACGTATCGCCTATTTTTACCCATTCCACCCGCATGCCGAATTTCATCGAAATCGAAATAATCGACCTCGCAAGCTTTCCTGTCAGAAAAATTTGACCAGCAAACGAATTTTCGAAGCCGCGACTTTTCAGAGAAAATGTAAAAATGTCTAAATCTACTAAATTTGCGCGACATTTTCCAATCCAGTCTATCGTTGGGCATGACAATTGATTGTGCCTGATTTTTATTAAGCGCCACTGCAATTGACCAATGATTCAGAAAGGGGCCTCCTTACGCCCCCACAAAAGGCGGCCCTTCGCGAAAGGGCTTCATAACTTGACGTATTACATAGTTTTTATTTAATCGCAATCGGCTCACTTAGTCGATAGATTACGAATTAAATTTTTTGCAAAATTCATTTTAAAAAATCGGCATTGGTACCTACGTTGATAGCCGTGACCAGACCGGCCGAGGCAAGAACTGAGGCAGCGTCGCGCGGCACCGCCTCGCACTATGTGGACGTGCCTCGCTCGCATCGTTTGTTTTGGTTGCCGCGCTCGAAGCATACGTACTGAGGCTACCTCGCGAGGCAGCCTACGCGAGGCAGCCTCAGTACGTATGCTTTGAGCGCGGCAATCAAAACAAACGATGCGAGGCGGCCTCGCGAGGCTGCCTCGCGAGGCCGCCTCAGTACGTGTGCAGTGGCCTACGCGTACGAATTCGCGGACACACCCACTGCGAAATCCGTACCATTCGAATTGCATATGCGAAATATATACATCATACGAGGGTGGGGTGAAAAGTTTCCAGCCTGACCAAGAGATGGTGCCACTAGGTCTAGTTTTGGAGCGGCGTCCTACAGTACCATTCCTACCGAGCTTGTATGTACAGTTTCAGCCCAATCGCTACGTTAGTTTGCGTTTGAGAGCACATTGCGCGAGACGCTTCCGTTGTTTTCGTAAAAATGGAAAAATTGGAAAAACGTGCTGTCATCAAATACTTCCATTTGAAAGGTTTTACACCAAAACAAATAAAAGAAGAGATGGATTCAGCACTAGGAGACTCCTCCCCATCATATTCAACTATTAAGCAGTGGGTTTCTGAATTTAAAATGGGTCGTGTGAGCACCTCTGACGAGCCTCGCTCAGGACGGCCCGTTGAAGTCACAACTTCAGAGATGATTGAAAAAATCCATAAAATAGTGTTGGAAGACCGCTGGTTGAAAGTGCATGAGATAGCTGAGACCTGTAGGATGTCAGCTGAACGTGTGAGAAATATGTTGCACAACCATTTGAACATGGAAAAGCTGTGTGCAAGGTGGGTGCCGCGTTTCCTAGCGCTCGACCAAAAACTGCTTCGAAAAACCATTTCTACCGACAATTTGGCGCTGTATAGGCGTAATCCAAACGAATTTTTGCGTCGATTCATAACTGTTGATGAGACATGGAGACACTACACTCCTGAAAAAGATTTAAGAGCAACGAAGAATTTATCGAAGCTGTAAATCAGTATTTTGAGGAGCTTGACGAATCTACGTTTAAAACTGGTATAACTAAATTAAAACACCGTTATGAGAAATGTATCAGTGTTGATGGAGATTATGTTGAAAAATAAAGCAAACAAAATCTTAAAACATCATTTTTCTTGGTCAGGCCGGAAACTTTTCACCCCACCCTCGTACTTATGTCAGTAAATAAGTCGACCACAAATTTACGAATACGCGAATGCATAGAGGATTTAAATCTTGCACTCATTTATCCCCAGACGATAGGTTACGATATCGGACGAAAAGCAAGTGAATGTGATGTTCAACCCATCGACAACTTGTCGTCAATGCGTATACTTATTCGCATAACCCTGAACATTAGAGATGTATACTTTTCTCATGAAGAAGCGGAGCGTATGTCTCAATCGGTGGATGCGAATCGGCCAAGCATTACATTTGCCAAGCAAACGTGTGGGTATACGTATTTTCCTTCAGTCTACGTACTATGCAACGTGCGCATGTACTATACATACGGCCGAGTGCACCGAGTGAACCGAGTGAGAGAGACTTCGCTAGAGTGCACATACCGAAGAAGCGACGAGCTCTCTCTCTCTCTCTCTCTCTCTCTCTCTCTGTCTCTCCCCTTCTCACTTTAGAAGCGAAGAGGAAAAGAAAGGGAGAGCATATGGTGAGCCTTTACTGATTAAATCTGAGTAATTAAGGGAGTTAACCTCGACTTAACTTGACTTAACGCAGTCACGCCCGCTTGCCCACCCCTCTTTTTATTTACACCGTTCACCACGCGCGATCTTTTTATGCTGTGCTATATAGATACATATATAGATATATAATAATTTACGGCGTAACTACATTATACGCTACATTATATATATACTCTAACATTGTTCCTTATGAAGTGCACCGTACCTCCAACGCTTCCTCATCGCTTTCCCCTTCGCCGCTCGTTCTTCCCGTTTTCGCCCGAGACGCATTTAAATAGCTTGTTTTTTCACTTCCTCTTTCTCGCCTCTCCGTATCGCCACACCACTCTTTCTCTCACAATCAGTACCTCACAGACGGGTTGCATCGTCGTCTGAGGCAACTCGGGCTTGTAACTAAGGATCCCCGCTTAAGCCCTTTATTTGATTACTCTATGGATTTGTCGTATTGCTCAAGTAGCGAGTGTGTGATCGCGAAATCACAACTCGTACGATAAATTATATATATATATAACTCGGTAATTATCGACGTCACAAAAAAAAGTTCCACATAAAAGCTGTACAGTGTGAAGGGGGCCATCAAATGCGACCAATTTTTTTTTATTTCGGTTGAGGCGCTGACGCACAGTGAACGTCACCTCCACTTTTTTAAATGGAATGGTACATTTTTTTCGACCATCTTGTGGAGCACTTCGAGCCGCAAATAAACATTAAGCAGTCAAAGTCGTTCAAGGTCATTCAAGGTCAGCATCGATGATACAAATCTAAATATTTCGGATCGCTACCAAATATTTGGTAGTGATCCGAGATATTTAGATTTGTATTTCATTTTAATAGGTGTTCGAAATGACCTTGAACGACTTTGACCCCCTAATGTTTTTTATGTGGCTTTAGGTGCTCCACAAGATGGTTGAAAAAAATATACCATTCCGTTTATCAAAAGTGCAGGTGACCTTCACTATACATCAACGCCTCCGACGAAATTTAAAAAAAAATGTCACAACTGATCGCTCCCTTCACACCGTCCAACTTTTGTCTGGAACATTTTTTTGTGTCGTCGATAATTACCGAGTTATTTCGGGTGGCAGAGATGAGGAACACTCCGTATATATATATATATATATATATATATATATATATATATATATATATATATATTATATATATCTAAGAGGGGAGCCGGTGGTGGTAACATGCGAATACCTGAGGATGTTCGCGAGGCTGACAAGAGCGAGCACCGACGGGGTCCGAGGGGAGGAGGAATCAAACCAGAGGAAAAGAGGGGCGGGACCTGTTAAGAAAAAATTGTTTAGCGGTAAGGTGGAAAGAAGGCGGGTTTTTGTAAAAAGCGAAAGCTGTACATTGGAATGAACGATATCTACCTATATTATATATATATACATATATATATATATGCGCGCGCTTGCTGCTTTAGGTTATCGCGCTTATGTTCTTCCCCGCTGCTTTCTTTACCTATCTTCTCCCTCTTTGAAGCTGCTCTTTCTCGTCCCTCCGCGTAGTAGCTCCTCCAGGCATGCACATACGTGTAGACTACATCGCCGCGCCTCCGTCTTCCTCGGCGTCGCGGCTATGCTTAATTACGGGCGCAATTTGTTATGTAAATAAAACCGCGCGATGAAAAGTATGTTGCTCCGCATACGTGTGTATTTATATATACATACATACATACATACATATATATATATATATATACATGATGCGGCTCGTTTGCGCGCGTGTCCCTCATCGCTCGGCAGCTCGGCGCGAGTCAGTATCTCGAGCCGAGAAGAACGGATGAACGAAGAACAAGCGCAAAGGGGGGAAGGCAAAGGTGCCGGAGGGCTAGACGCGCAATTAGCTCGGCCCACACTTTCTGTGTGCATACATTCACCGCTGGAAAAAATAAGATGATTGTGTGCATATATATATATATATATATATATATATATATATATATATATATAAATGTGTGTCTATATGTGCATTGTGTATACGCATGAGAACGTATCAGTCGGCATACGCATATTCAAACAAGAAGTCATCGGTTACGATATACACTGTACGGTCTCGCATAGCTGAGAGGTCTGAATTGTAATATGAAATCAGTAGGCGGAGGTGTGAGTGCAGCTATGCGGGAAAGTTAAGCGTGGCGCACTCCGTCACTTCCGCGTTCGTATGCAAATCCTCCGTCCACTGAGATACTGGAGTAAAGATTCTCGAAAAGACAATTAAAATGTTACTTCTCGTTCTACCAATCAACTGCGATCAGGACTTTTTTTTCCAGCTCCTATGAAGGAACATCACTCAAGTGCCTTCGATTCTGTTGAAACTCATATATGTGATACAGCATTGGAAACTATCGGACACGTTTTTTTCCATCTGGGGAAAAACGTTTTTAACGGGGGACACGACCCCTTAAAGAAAGGCGAGTCACCCCTGAATTTAATTTTTTTTCAATGATTTTCTAGTCGATTTTTCATAGCTTTACATTAGAAGAATTTTGGTTTTTGTTTTATTTAGATCGGTTTTATTTATATTTTGGTATTTGTTTTATTTGAATCGGCTTGAGGGTAAAACTGCAAAACCACCCCTGGAAACGCCTTTTTTGAAGGGTGATTTCCCCGTCAAAACCGTTTTCTGCAGAAAAAATAATACGTGTGTAATAGTTTCCAATGCTTTATCACATATATGAGTTTCAACAAAATCGACGGCAGACACTTGAGTGATGTTCGTTGAAAAAGAGATGTCAAAAAAAACGTTGAGACAAAAGTTGTAGGGTACGTTCCTCGCTGGGGGTGAGCACTCGGAAATCGATTCCGATTTTTTTTAATGCGTTCGTATATTTTTTCATTCGTGAATCTGGGTCGTGTTCAATTTCGAGCCTAACAGTGTCGGTACACTGATGATTCAAAATGGATAGGTGAAGAGACCTTTGAAAAATAAGAAAAATTGATTCCTCCAAATGATTTGCAATTAATAACGCAAATAACATGATTTACATAAACGAAGAGGCAATATTCACTATTCAAAATTCAAACCATTTAAATCGAGCCAATGTTCGCAATGATGTTCATTTTGATCCATCTTTCGGAGCGTTCAATGAGAGAGAGAGTTGATCTCACATTTGGATGTTTTACTTTTCAGATAATACAGCGAACGGATATCTACTGCTACGTTTGAAATATTCTTCTACGTAGGTACACAATTTGGGTCATCGGTGGACGAGTACTTTTAAACTCAAAATCGAACGCATTTGTTATTTCCGGAAAAAAGATTGAGCATCTTGTTTAATAATCAGTGTTGACTTTCGACTGACCTTAATGTCACAGATTCTGAAGTTTGCATCGTTGGAATGCAACGAATTTTATTCTTATCTTTTTTCCAATTGCAATTTTTTTCAGAGATCAAAGCTACGATAAGTTTTATAAAGATCCTTATTTGAGACCTACAACCTAACTCTATGGAAAAATCTTTCGGAAAGCAATAAAATCGGCTTCAAAAATAAATTAAAAAAAAGACCTTCTGATACCTTCTGTCTGAATTTTTCTTCATATTTCACCTTGAGTTAAAAAAACATGCCCCACGTGTACGCATACAGGGTGTCCCGTTATGAATAGTACAGTCGAACCTCGATATAAGAAACCTCAATGTAACGAAGATTTGTCCATTCCCTTCCGATAGACACCCGAAACCTTGACACAACAACATATTCATATACATTATGCTCCAATTGCTAATTGCTTGTAAAAATTGTTATAATTTAAACATTTCTTTAAAAAATATCCCCATATTTATAGTGCTAATATATATATATTTTTAAAGAACCTAAATATAACGAAAACTCGAAATAACAAACTTCCCTAGAGGTTCGTTATATCGAGGTTCGACAGTATGTACTGGAATTTTAGGTTAGTAAAAGTCCCACGGTTTTCGCGATAATAATCATCTGCCTTTGGTTTTTTGCATACCAATTCCAAAAATGATAACCTTTTTTCACCCGATTTTTTTGAAAATACTCTTGGATTTCTTGAGTATTAAAATACACTTTTTTGTGCGACAAGATACACTTTGTATTAAAAAGTATATTTCTTTTTAAAAAATACTTTGAAAAACATAAAATACATTTTGTCTAGATAAGTCTTCTTTTAAATCTCAAATGATAAGGAAACTTCATGAAAAATAATCTTATCCAGAATTTCCATACAAACCAATTCGAAAATCTAGGGCCCGGATAAAATTCCGAACTTTGAATGATCAGAACGCTCACAGCTCCGAAAGGATACTACCCCGAAAGATCAGAACTCCGAAAGAATTTAACACGAAATACCAAAACTCCGATAATCAGAACACCGTCAAAGTAATTCGGCTATGGAAGTTTTAAAAGTTTCAAAATTTTCAATAAATCGACGAATTATTTCGAGAATTTTTTTCGTTAAGAAGTGATTTTGCGTGAATTTCGAAATTTGTCTTGACAATGTTATACGTTCTACATCATTTACAGTCAACTGTATAGACTTTCGCTGGCATGATCTTGACATGGGGCCCGGGTTGAAATTCCGAACTTTGTATGCGCCGACGGTTTTAAATTCCTAATTTTGATCTTCCGAAATTACGAGGTTCGTCAAGATCATGCCAGCGAAAGTCTATACAGTTGACTTGTAAATAATGCAGAACGTACAACATTGCCTAGACAAATTTCAAAATTGATGCATAATCGCTTTTTAATAAAAAAAATTCTTGAAATAATTATTCGATTTATTAATAATTTTAACGAACATCTAACCTTGATAGCCTGCGCTGTCAAAAAAATGTATGTCAATTAGTTTAAAAAGTTGCTTACTTATCATCGATTCATATCATTTGTACAAATTACACGCGAAAAACCAAAAGCAGATGATTTTTTCAAACCATAACATAAAGCCGACAATCTCAAAAACCGTGGGACTTTTGCTAAACTGAAATTCCTGCACACAGCAGAACACGATCTGTCCTATCGACAGTTGCAGAATTATCCATTCACGACAGGACACCCCGTATATTCAAAGCTTCTTACTACGGAATAGTAAACTCGAGGACAGGGAATGAGGTATATTAAGGGGTTACCCCCACTTGGGATTTTGAAAAAATCGATTTTTTTAAATTGCATTTTTTTGAAGTATAAGTATTTGAGAATATGTCGTCGTGAAAATTTCAAGTCGATCCGAACAAAATTGACTGAGATATGAGCGTTGAAAGAGAAGAATCCGTTGTGTAAACGACCGGCTAATCGAAACTTTAAACGCGTTTTTCTCAAAATAGCATTTCTGAAGTCGGTGACCAAGATTACTCGAACACTAATGAACCGATCTTCTTGAAATTTTGCAGGCTTATTTAATACATAAAAATGTAGTCTTTAATCGTTCGATTTTTTTTTTTCGAAAAAAAAAAATGGTCGTTTTATAGCCAAAAAACGGCCGTTTTTTTCGTTAAAATCGAACCATTAGCTTTGACTGTCCGCCACTTTGTGAAAAATGAATATTTTTTAAAATCCTTCGATTAAAGACTAGTTTATACTTATATTTTACTAAATCCATCCGCAATTTTTTTTTTCAGATAAACCACTCCGCCGCAATGTTGGTCACCGCAAACCGTGTATATAAAAATATTATTTTATTGACGGCCATTTGCCACTAAACAATGTAATATTTTTCAATAAAAAAATTACTGAAAGTTCTTCAAGATGTGTTCTTTAAGATGGTATATTGATCGATTAAAAAAGTTTTCTAGTTTTATTTTAAAAAATTCAGGAAAAAGACCTTTTTTTTGCGCTACAAGTGGGGGTAACGCCTTAAAGCTCAGTTGGTTCTGCACACGGCTAGCTCATAGTACAGTGTTGCAGAAATGGCAAGTCACATGATTTACTCTTGAATTCCCCTACGTACATGCACACGAGTGACACACACACACACATCCTCGCACACATGTGCTTTTATATGAAAAAGGTGCATTAGTGCGTACATGTAAATGTCTGTTCATGAGAAGGTGAGAGAAAGATAGAGCGATGAAAATGCATAGGCAGAGCGCACAAGGCATGCCTTTGCATTTATACACACATATACACACACACACACACACCTATACACAATAAACTAATGCACGGGAGTCCTCCAAAGTCTCGTCTAATTAGCTCGGCTGTTCTATTCGCGTCTCGCGTGACGTCACGTGAGCTCGTTTGCCTGGCTCTGGCCGACGGCCAGATTTTCCGCCGAACTATAAACCATATTCGCACCCACGCAACACAATTAGCCAGCGTGAGCAGAAGCAGCCCCAGCGGGAACGGCTATAAGCTGCTAGCATTTGCAGCAAAACTCAGGATGGTGCCCCCCGAGTGCCTGGGCATTGCAATCTACAGCGTATCATTTTCGCCCAACCCATGCATCGTGCTTGTTTATCCATTCGTTTATTTGTTCATATTGTTATCTGTATTGGTGCGCGATGTATTTGACGTGTGTTGCCGGGAGGGAAAAATATAATCAGTCAGCTGATACCTTGTGTCGCAATCTGTATTCGAATTTTAACGCGCCAGATGGTTGAGAAGGAAAAGGTTTAACTGCGCAGAACACGCGATCGTTTCATGGCAAAAAGTCAGTGCGAGGAAAAAGAAATTCGCCGTGGGCGATTCGATATGAGAATTAACGTAACAATTGAGTGCAAAAATTGCGAAAGTTATGGAAATACCACTCGGCTCCTTTTTTCTTTCGTTTTATTTTTGGTGGGGAGAAATATTTGGTAGATATCATCAAGCAGGGGTAAAAACGAAAACGAGACGAATTCCTATGTTTCTTTTCTGCTGAGATCCTCGTCATCCCCTTTTTATTCCTTCTCCGGTTAGAAATCAAACCAGCCGTGAATAGCCAAGGATTCGTAGCCATTCAAACGTTATATACAGGGTGTCCTGTTGTAAATGAATAATCCTGCAACTGTCGATAAGTCAGATGATGTCCTACTATA
Organism: Ophion obscuratus; assembly: GCA_964007375.1. Classification (NCBI taxonomy): domain Eukaryota; kingdom Metazoa; phylum Arthropoda; class Insecta; order Hymenoptera; family Ichneumonidae; genus Ophion; species Ophion obscuratus. The sequence continues at coordinate 20,586,311 of OZ023314.1, read as the reverse complement.
TGCTGGAATTTCAGTTTAGCAAAAGTCCCACGATTTTCGGGATAAAAGTCATCTGCTTTTGGCTTTTCGCGTGCCATTTTTGCCGATGATAACTTTTTTGACCCGGTTTAAAAAAAATAGTCTTGGTCATTTGTTTTATCCAGTCTTCTTTCTTCCCTTAAATGTCAAGGAATCTTGTGAAAAAAGCTCTTATGCAGAATTTTCATACAAACCAATTCGAACATCTGCTTTCGACAGCCTGCGGTGTAAAAAAAATGCACTACCCATATCGTGCCAATTACTTTAAGAAGTTGCTTACAAGGAACATCACTTTGGTGTCCTCCTCCGATTTTGTTGAAACTTTTTTACGTGGAAGAGTGTCAAAAACTAAGAGACGCGTATTTTTTTTTGTCAGCAGAAAAACGGTCTTAAAGGGTGAAACGCACCCTAAAAAATGGGGATGTTTTTCCATCGATAACGTTTTAACGGTACGAGATATAAAAATATTTCAAATTGCGACAATGTTTATTTTTTTGTGTACTATACATTGGGGATGAGAACGATAACGTTATCAACGAAAACCACCCCTATTTTCGAGGGTGCGTTTCACCCCTTAAAACCGTTTTTCCGCCGATAAAAAGAAATACGTGTCTCTTAGTCTTTGATACTCTTCCACAGAAAAAAGTTTCAACGAAATCGGAGGAGGACACCAAAGTGATGTTCCCTGTTAGTTATCGTCGATTCAAATCATTTGTAGATATGGCATGCGAAAAACCAAAAGATTTTTGGTTCTTTTCCAAAAAATGATCTTTGAGCGGATTATTTTTTTTTTAAATAACAAAATCCAAAGTCTCAAAAACGGTGGGACTTTTACTAAACTAGATTCCGGCATATAGTAGGCACATGATCTGAACTATCGACAGTTGCAGGATCATCCATTCATAACAGGATACCCTGTATAGAGTGAGAGGAAGAAAGTGGGTGCGGGAAGGAGCAGTTGAAACGTCTCTTTCACTTTCAAGGGGTGATGGCCGTCGTCGTCGTCGTCGCAACCAAAGCGTGTGGAAATTCCGCGGGGAACAATCCTCTTGCAACGCTTCTGGCCCCCTGATGCTACGTCGCTCTTATTTCCCTCTTCCAATCTCCACCTCCTTTCTCTCTCTCTCTCTCCCTCTCTCTCTCTCTCTCCCTCTCTCTCTCTCTCTCCCTCTCTCTCTCTCTCTCTGTTTCTTTCATCCACCCTGAGGTTTCGATCAATAAAAAAGTGTAAGCCTGATAAAAGAAAAATCTGGTCCGCCTACGGCGCAAGGAAAGCAGCAGACTCCTCCGTTAGGCGATGTGTAGGTCTGCATATTCTGTAAAACTTCGCGTCGATGAAATTCATGTATGCAAACATGGCTGAACTCGTCCGTTACGCAAAAAGTCTTCGTTTCAGTCGAATTCTTTTTCGAATATCACTCGTACGAATTTCACCGGAAATAAACGATAGTTGAGACACCGGAAACGAACGCTTCGCAATGGAGATTCTTCCGGTACCACGTGATTTGACGCTTCTGACTATACACGATCGGAGATACTTCGAAAAGCTCTCGAAACGATTCAAGGAAGTCTTGTGCATACTTTTGGCTGCAATGCATTTTTTTGCGAGACGAATCTGATAATACGCGTTATAGGTGATGGGTAAAGCTAAATGGGCGCCGAAAAGAGGCCGCTGATTAGGGGTGCCAGCTCCCGTTTTGTGTTTTGGAGGATTTCATAAGATAAAATAAAGGACCAAGGATGAAGATAAAGGACACCGTGTTGTTTTCAATAAAATTCTCCGTTATGGTATTAATAGCGATATTTATTAACAAAAGGAGCAATTTTAATACGCAATTTATCGTAGTTGTTTATTGCCAATAGTAAGTACTGAGTTATTTAATAATGAACAAGAGTGAAGAATATCTTTCATAAAAACAAATACAAAATTACTTTTTTTTTTGACAGTATACTTGGTATTACTTTTTGCTGCTTTAAGAGCGTTTTCTATAATGGAATTATAAAAGTCTTTACGGTGCATGTTGAAGTTTGATTTTATTTGTAGTTCCGCTTTTACAGTGTACATATCTAACTTATTTCGATGTCTGGTCCACGTATACGTACACAAGGAAAAAATTCTCTCGGCCTGGGCGTTAGACATTGGGATGGAAAATACGTATTGTATTATTTTTAGCAGATACTTGTTGTCATCCGTTGATTTTAGAATCTGAATCCATTTTTCAAGAACATTTTCACGCCTTTTTTTCTTCTATTAGTTTCGTCAAGAGAGGCTTTAATATGCAGAACTCTTCATACAACGCATCTGAGTTAATATCGGATATCTGTAGTTTTTATACAATATTGCACAAACCCTAGTACTTGACTTCTTTCGTCAGTGTCAGTGGATGCAAACAACTGGACGTACTATTTTCCGAAAAATCGAATCGTGACTCTAGATGTCTCAGCACATTTCGATACTACTCCAAAAATATAGTCGTGTATTTTGCCTTGAATAAATAATTTCTTCGGGGTTAGCACTCAATAAGGCGTTTAATAAAATCACTGATATCCTTCAAATATAACAATTCCTTCGTATCTGATAAACATCTTGCTGGAAGTAAATAATAATATAGTGGATTAACAAACATACGTCAAATTCAGGGAATTTAGTTTATGGGTCTAGCTATGGTTCAGATATCGTTCATATTATGCACTGCCAATAAATTATGGTTGCTGTAATGTCTGTTGCCATGGGCATTTCTTGTAAGTACCAAGGGCCTTTTTTCGATATGGGAACTTTGAACCCGCTACGATTTTACGCTTATTCGAATGGTATTCAAATCGACGATATCGTTAAATTGGAAAATCCTCAAGATGGGCTGCATAATCAATGATGCAAAAAATACAAAAAATCATCGTAAACTTCGCTGTTTTTAAGGGCTTTGGTTAGCGTGATTTCCGCGAAGGGGGAAAAGAACGAAACAATGTAAAGTGCGTGGGATGTCGAAGAGAGAGAGAGAGAGAGAGAGAGTGGGCGAGAGAGAGGGGGAGGAAGCGCCTTCTTGCCCGGGAAAGATAAATAAAAACCGGCCTCCCTCTTCGCGTTCCCAGCGTTGGTCTTGAAAAGAATTCGTCGGGTGACTGCGCGCGAGCGACGAACGTGAGTATTGATTCAGATTCAGCTTATTAGCCATGCCCGCGATGCTTCCGTGCTCCGTTGCTCCGTTTCTCCTTACAAAGCTCCATTCCCATCTGGGCAATCTCTCAGCGAAGATCGCTCATTCTTCCTGTATAGTCGTTTTTCATTTTCTTTAAACTTCGTACTCGCCTGGAACGTGCTAGGGAAAAGGTACGCTCAAGAGATTATTCTTCTCGAGTAAAACAATATACAATTGATTTTTCATCGAACATTCATTAATTAATTTCAATCGAGGAGCGAACGCTTCTCGACTTAAGGTGAGATATACATTTACAACGATAACAAAATCAATTTCTTTTTTTCACTTCTTTAAACGATAGAACTATACATGTAGAATATTTTTTTCCAAAGTTTCAAAGCGAAATTTTAAATACTTCAAACTTCACAGCTCGTCAACGCTGTGCCTCGCTGCTTGGATTCGGAGCGGGCGTAACATACACCTTCAGACGATATAGACAATTGAAATTAAACGCCGGACCGAATTTCAGCCCTTTCAGTCACTTGTATTTTAAATGAACTTTTCATAACATTTTATTTTTTCCTGATTGACAATTTAATGTGTGTGTGTGTGTGTGTGTGTGTGTGTGTGTGTGTGTGTGTGTGTGTGTGTGTGTGTGTACACATACACACACACAAAACCTTTACGAAAAAAACGATACGAAGCTTTTGTTTTTCAAATTTCGTACCCAAACCGAACCTAATTGCCTTTCGCAGGCAATTTCGACTTTGGATATTAAAAAAACGCTCCCTTCGCTATCATTGGAGAATGACATTCACAACTAAAAAGTAACGTACTCGTACTCGCACGTCCCCCGGTTGATATGAAAAAAAAAGTGTTTTTATTAAAATCGATAATATTGGCTAAGACTTGGCCGAGTTGTGTTTATTATAGTGTTTCAATCATTTAAAAAATTCAATATTTTTCTCGATTTTTCGAGGATAAATGACACTACTGTGATTAACTAATAAAAAAGTAATTTTGGGAAAAAAACGCCGCTCACCCCTTAACTACTATTGCACTGAATAAATTTAGAATTCATGTTGAACGCCGGAACAAATTTCCGCCTTTTCAGTCATTTGAATTTGGAGTAAATTTTTCATAATATTTTCATTTTTCCTTCTTACATATTGACGATGTGATAAACACACACATATATATATATGCATACTATATACAAATCATTTACGAAAAACGATATGACGTTTTTGTCTTTCAAGATTTCGTACCCAAACCTAACCAACCCCAGACTCACAATTCCCTTTAGTGGGAAATTTTGACTTTTGATATTTAAAAAAAAATACAACGCTCACTTCGGTGTGATTGGAGAATCACGATCACGTTTAAAAATTAACCTGCTCGAACTCGCATGCCACCCGGTTGATCTGAAAAAAAAAACGAGTTTGTTTTTCTTAAAATAGATGATATTGGCTGAGACTTGACCAAGCTTTTTTTGTCATCGTGTGGCAAACATAAAATTAATTTTTTTTTTTCCAATTTTCAAGGAAAAATTACATTGTTGTTAATAACTAATGGAAAAAATGTTGGTTAGAAAATCGTCGCTCAAGGCTAAACTACTATTATACTGAATGAGTGTACCGAATAAAAAAGCCGATTCGTTCATTAGATGTCGAGAAATCGTGTACACCGTTTTGAAAAAAAAACATACTTTAGAGAAAAACGCGTTTAAAGTTTTACTGGCAGTTTACCTTCGATCTGCGATTCCAGCATATGTCGGACCTTCCTCTTTAATTTGAGTTGCCCCCAGCGGCGAACGAGTGTTCGTTATTTTCACAGTAGCCTAACGCCTTAAGGCGAGAGACCAGTTTAGATTACTCAAAAAATCGTATTTCTTTTTAATCTATAAATTTTCAGTAAAACTAATCGCTGATTAACCGGTAAGCAGTACAGTAATTCATTACTGCCTTAAATTTTGTTTTCGGTAATTTCTTTTCGAGCGCGTTTTTCTCAAAACGATTTTCTTTTATTGGTGTACAATCTAGCTCAAAAAGTTTCTAACCTATAATTTCATAAAGAGATAGTCAGTTTTTAAAATATAATTACACTCTATATGAACCTAAATTTGGGGTAACATCATTGTTTGAAGTATATTTTTTGTAGCAAAGAAGGTTATCAAATAATGGCAAAAATCATACCCTTTTGTTTAAGCACCTCTAAAAAATACAAATTTCATATTCCGTCAGATTTAGGTTCATATATAAGGAAAACATATTCTTGGAGTAATATCCAAACCGTATTGATCTCCGATAAAAACTGTGACCTCCAGAGTGCACACAAACAGCAAACTCCGATGGCTACCTTCGATAGGCGGCAGGTTATATACTCCATATTTTCAGAGGAAATGCTTCGAAAAAATTAAAATATTTGTTTGAAAATATGTATAAAATATTCCCAAAGTTTAAATAAGCTCTATTTATTCATTCCTTGTAAAAAAAATCATGAAAATCACTAAAAAAAACCTACTCCTAGACTATTTTCCCGCCTTGAGGCCTTAGGCCACAGTAACGGGTGTGAAATCATGTGCGAATTTAACCATTTTTTTCGTATGAAAAAGTGATTCACTCATAAAATTAATTACACATCTATTGAGCATGAATATCAAGCTGTTAGAAAAAATATATATATATATATTTATTTTTCGATGTACAAAATGCCCGACTACTCGAAACTTCTCGAAACAGCTTTTTTCCAATTGTCGTGACAAATAACTTCAACAATTTTCACTCGATTTACTTCAAATTTGAAAGTTATGTTCCTAATTGCATTTCGCAGAGAAGCACGTACGGAATTTCCGATTAATCGAAAAATTTTCATTTTATGAGCACTTTATGAGCAATTACAACGAAATTTTTTTACTCAAAATTCATTTCTTAAGTTCAAATACCTACAACTTTTGAATAAAACAATATTTTTTTCAACTCCGTACGTACTTCTCAAGGTATTCTAATGTAGATCGACGAGAATTTTTGTTTTTTGTTCTAGGTAAAAATTGTGGATGCCAAATGTCACGTCGCGGAGCGCCTAAAAAAAAGATAACAAAAGAAAATATAAGTAGTCTGCCATTTTGTACATCGAAAAAAATTAATATTTTTTTTTCTAACAGCTTCATATTCATGCTAAATAGATGTGTAATTAATTTCATGAGTGAATCACTTTTTCGTGCGAAAAAAAATTTGTTAAATTCTTACAGGATTTTATACCCGTTACTGTGGCCTGAGGCCTCAAAAGAAATAAAAATTGGTCAGCGTTCGAGCTGAAGCTCGAATGTGCTTCTCCGCCGGTCTCACCACCGGGACACGCTCTCGTCCACTGAAACTCTGGTGTTTCTCGTGACTCTCGGTGTGCCTTCGCGTCCGAGCTTTCGCACACCGCAGCGCTTGTGTACAAGCTCGGAGGCTAGCGCGCGGTTTTCTCGCAGGCGTCTCCATCTCGCGGATTTTTCTTCAACCAGCAACGTCTTGCGCGACGCCTTTGGCTGCTAATAATCAAGACGCTTTTTCGCTTCTCGCAAGCGGAGCTCTTTCCTTCGACGGGATAACCCGGGAACCTTATATACGGCTTCGAAGCTCTCGTTATTCAAATTCGAGAAAATGCACCCAAACGAATTCTCCTCTGAGCTTCTCGCTATACGACACGTGATTGCTCCAAAAATCATATCGGCTCGTGTCGACTGTGCGCGGATGGGTATGTGTGTGCGGGGGTGTCTGTACGCTCGCTCTATGGGTAAACGTCTCGCAGGAGAAGGGTCGTCGCGACGACTCCGGGCGCGATCCTTATTGGAATATTTATGATTTTGCCATACGTGCGCGTATATAGGAGTATATACAAAAAAAGCCCATTTACAACACGGGGAGAGAGAAATAAGGAATTTTTATCGATCTGTTTTGTCGTCTGGATGATAGAAATAAAAGGACATGGGGATATTGTTCTGGAATAAAATGAAACGTTTATATATATATATATATATATATATATATATATATATATATATATATACACTAGACTGATTCAAAAAAAAAATTTCCTTCTGGATTCTCGTGCTATTGTTGGGCACTGATAAAACAAAATTTCTCTAAAAAGATGGGCGCGGTTACTCAATTTTTAGAGGTGGCTATCTCGACTTTTTTGTATTTGAATTTTTTTAACGAACGTATTGCATTTAAGCATAGTCATGGCTTCGGATTACGGATAAAAATCACATCCAGCAGCTTTTTCGTAACAAAAATAAACTCTAACAATTTGAAAAGGGTGCAATATTCACAATTCAAATCCAGGTAGATCAATAATGGCGTCTATACTACTCTCGTTATTCATGTAGATTTATTTATACGCATTAACATTTTGCACTTTTTACGAAAAATTAAATTATAAGCTTTTATTCATAAATCGTATATTTACATTTTCAAAATGCTACGCTTATATTATCTTCAAACTCATTTACATTTCTTCCCAGCCATTCTCAAGTTCGTTAACATTTTGGGCAGAAAGAAAATGTGCAACGTTGAACAGTTTGTCCAAATCTCTCTTAAATTTACGCTCCTTCGATATTTGTGACGGCAAATTCTTTTTAACTCGATTTTTTAAAAGTTGTTTCCAGACTAGATGGAGTTTTATTGATTTCAAGATTGCGTTATTCAATCGACGCGTTGGAATTTCAGCACATTTCCATTGTTCGAAAATTTCTTTCATCGTTTCGTGTGCACTTCGACGTATGGTCAGTTTTTCTCTGTTATGTTTGTAAAAGAACAAACTCAAAACTTTTCCGATTTTTATCCGTAATCCGAAGCCATGACTATGTTTAAATGCAATACGTTCGTTAAAAAAAATTCAAATACAAAAAAGTCGTGATAGCCACCTCTAAAAATTGAGTGACCGCGCCCATCTTTTTAGAGAAATTTTGTTTTATCAGTGCCCAACAATAGCACGAGAATCCAGAATTTTTTTTTTTTTTTGAATCAGTCTAATATACACATATATACATACATATATATTATTTGCAAAAATCATTCATCGGTTTCAAGACGTACGCCGAGATACAACATCCTATATTGTAAATAATAAAGTCCGGAATCCATCGAGCTGGTTGGCGTTGAACTTTCCACAAATAGGTGTTTGTGTGTTTAATGTCGAATCTATGTTTGTAAATATATGCAAACATTGAAAAAGTCAAGGAACAGAGAAAGGCTGTTCCTAAAATTCGTTGGGAAATGTGAAGAAAGGAAAGGGTGCTTTAGGACATCCTTGGCCCATACCTGAAGGAAGGAAAGGGTGCTTTGAAAGCATTCCTGGCCCTAGGTATGGGCCAGGGATGCTTTTATTTGGAATTCTGAAAGTTGTACGATCATTCGTATACTTGTTACCGTCTCGTGGAGAATACAACATTGGACTGTATGATCGTTATATACACTGAGAGAAAAGTCCATGGTATTCGCAACAAACGCCTATGATAAGAGAGGGGATAGTAAAATTCGTTATAGTTTATTGACACCACAATCATAATTAGTTAACACGACTATGAGCGAAAAGTGTACTTAAACATGCGATTTAGGTTGCGTGTTTGACTATCTACTATCCCCGAAATGATTATTTACTACTGTAAAACGCTTGACAATATAGATATGGTTAATCCAATGCTATAACAAAATCGGCGTGCAAATACTAATTTTGCATACCGTACGTTAGGTTTTGTTCAGTCAAACTTCTACTATTTTTTATAAGTTTGTACAATTCGTGTGGTTAACATTAACGTTTTTCGAGTACAAGTTATTAGAAAACCTTATGAAAGGTGAATATTCGAAAAAATTACAGTAAAGTTTACTTATAGCGAAGACGTAAATCATTTGCGGTTCGAGCAACCGCAGCTTAATAGTTTTAAGAACTACGCACGTCTCACAAACTGTTACATAGTATGTTTGTTGCATTGCAAAAATAGGATATCAGTTCAACACTTCTTCTTGTAGTTCACCTTCTGTTCTTGTAGGACACACATTACCATGCATTCATCAGGTCGTATCATATAATATGGTATAAATCACTATTATATGGTACAAAACTATTGCGAAGCGCCAAAAAATCCATAACAGTGGCTTATATTATAAAAAAAAAGATATGTGCAAAATTTCACCTAAATCGCAGGTAACAGCTATTCGAAAGTACATCCGGAATTGCTTTTGTCTCTTATGCCATATCTGTGCTCAAGATGCCAAAGTTACTCGGTAGCGCAGTGGCAGCGTGCGTAGGATAGGCAGAAGGTAGGCAGTTAGGTTTCGATTCCGATTAGGCGAATTGTTTTCTTCGAAATAAATCATTACAGGAGGTCAGGGAAAGGCGAATTATAATAAAAAATTAGCCAGGTGGAACACTCAGTGGCGTGTTGTTGTGTATCATGTGTATCATTAGAGAATGACATTCACAACTAAAAACTAACGTACTCGTACTCGCACGTCCCCCGGTTGATATGAAAAAAAAGTTTTTTTAAAAATTAAAATCGATAATATTTTGATATATTATTATAGTGTTCCAATCATTTAAAAAATTGAATATTTTTCTCGTTTTTTCGAGGATAAATGACACTATTGTGATTAACTAATGAAAAAAAGTAATTTTTGGAAGAAAAACGCCGCTCAAGCCTAAACTACTATTGCACTGAATGAATTTAGAATTCATGTTGAACGCCGGAACAAATTTCCGCCTTTTCAGTCATTTGAATTTGGAGTAAATTTTTCATAATATTTTCATTTTTCCTTCTTACATATTGACGATGTGATAAACACACATATATATGTATATATGCATACTATATACAAATCATTTACGAAAAACGATATGACGTTTTTGTCTTTCAAGATTTCGTACCCAAACCTAACCAACCCCAAACTCACAATTTCCTTTAGCGGGAAATTTTGACTTTGGATATTTAAATGCGTGTAGTGCGTAGGATAAGCAGAAGGTAGGCAGTTAGGTTCTACGTTCGATTCCGATTAGGCGAAATGTTTTTTTCGGAATAAATCGTTACAGGAGGTCAGGGAATGGCGAATTATAATAAAAAATTGGCCAGGTAGAACACTCAGTGGCGTGTTTTATTATAATTTGGATTTATGAAATATTCTATGCATTTAGTAGACGGGCATTGATGCCTTGTACCAACACTTGAATAACACACCAAATACGCATATAGCAGGTCGTATCTTATAATATGGTACAAATCACTATGAACATCGTAGCAAATCACATGCAACCTTTTTATTCAATGTATATATAATTCAATTCGGTATTAGAATCTTAGGGAAGTCAATTTTTTATCGTATCAGGGAATATCCATTTTATGAAAAACTATATTATATAGCATTGCAGAATAAACGTATGTTTGTAAGATTGGTGGTTGCGGTTAACATATGTGCATCATTCATGCAACGGCTAAAATATCAATAAGCAGTACTCTACTGGTGGCAGTAACTGTGGCTATAAAATATCATTGTCCCCCCAGGGATACATAAAATATAGTTAAGGGGAGGGTAGGGGTTTCAGCGTGAAAAAAAAACACTTTTTTGCGATTTTTTTTCATTTATATGGATAGAGTAAATTTATTGAAAGCTTTCGTACATTGTTGAGTGTCATTTCAAGAACATTCCGTGAAATTTGTACGCAAAAATATCCACAAACAAACCGGTGACGCTTTTTTCTCGAAACCACTTTTTCAAAGTCGTGTTCATTGCCATTTGAAAACTACATGACCGATTTATCGGCGGGGTAAAGTTAATTCGGCGAAAAAAAGGCATGCTTTTAAGATTTTTTTTGGCGTAACGAATAGTGTTCGTTTATTGAAAAATTTACATATAATAAAGTAACATTTGAACAACATTCTCCTAAATTTGCATTGCAAAATATTCAAAATTGAGCGAGTGAAAATTAAACCCCGGAGGCGCCTCGAAAAAAAGTTGGTTTGCGGTGTGCACCATAAATCGCAACAGAATCATTTGAAACAAAAATTCAAAATGCATTTGTTAAAGGAGATGTTTCTCGAGGTAATGACGGGAGGATTTTTTTTTTTTCGATTTATCGATTTTTCGTAGCACTTGGGAGCCAAAAACCCGATTTTCGCTAAAAAAATCGGCTAATTTGTTGTTGAAAAATTAGTAATTATTTAAAAAAAAACAAAAAAGCTCTCGACAATACCTGGTGAATTATGTGAAGAAGTACTGTGCAAAATTTCAAAGCGATTGGTCCAGTAGATTTTGAGTTATCGTGCACACGGACTTCAAATATGACAAGTCTCAGAAAAACGGTTTGAAAAGCGCAGAAGAGAAGAGAACGGCATGGAGCAATAGACGCTCAAATACTCATAACTTCGTCAATTTTACTCCGATCGACTTGAAATTTTAACACAATATTCTTGACATATTATGCATTCATTTCAAAAATTTAAAAAAAAATGAAAAAAAATTTTTAATACTTTACCCCGCCCTTATTTCAAACTTGGTACACACTTTCCACATATAAAATACCTCCCCCCCCAACGGTCTTGGATAATTTTTTTTTCATTTCTAATTTTAGGTGGCCATGTAAAGTGAAAATTGCTGTTTTTCACGAAAAATTCCGCCATTTTGGGGGTGGAAAACCCCCTCAATGTAAAAAATCTCAAACTACTTTGAAAAAGTGGTTTCGAGAAAAACGCGTCACCGGATTCTTTGTGGATATTTTCGCGTACAAACTTCACGGAATGTTCTCGAAATGACACTTAACAATATACAAAAGGTTTCAATAAATCTACTCTATCCATATAGAAGATAAAAATTGGCAAAAAAGGGTTTTTTTTCACGCTGAAACCCCTACTCTCCTCTCAAAATATTGTTATGAACACCGTACACAGCTCTCAGTGTCCTCATCCATTCGAGAACAAGGCACGTAAGAAATTTCTTTTTTCAATTACTTGGCGTCAACAATTTGTCTCATGGCACCAGTTGCTAGAAAATGCATGAGCACGATTCACGTTACGTCACCTCGTAAGTTTTCAAACATGGCTCTTCTGTGTCCCGCGGAAATCGACGATTCTTTTTCAAGAGTGCCGAACCTCCCAGTTTCGTTTCTTGCAAAATCGTTCGGCTCGAAGGAGCCACGGCGGGAAAAGGCGAAAAATAATGGCAAGAAGAGAAATCGTACTCGTGCGGAAGGGCGCACGGGGTGTATCATCATGAGAGCATGAACTAAATATATACAGTATGGGAATAACGATAAAAAGAACGCGAGTGAGGGAAAGAGGAGAAGAAAAAAAGGATGAAGAAGGAAAAAACGCGGCATGTGGCCTCTTCGTTGCACCTGCTGTGTGGACTCTTTGATGAAAGAGAACGCGTACAAGGACGAGAAGGGATGAGATATCATTTTCTGCGTTTTCACGATTGTCAGAAATCATTACACGTTCGAACGACGCTGTTACCTGAAAACAGGCTGCGTGAATGAAGAAAAATTATATGAAGGGCCCCATAGCTGTACAGATGTGGGTGCGCGCCTGTATGTACGGACACATACATGGCTGCCTTAATGTTCTCGGGAGAAGCACAGCGAGACGAAGATCAACGCCCCCATTTGTCGGTTCACGGGGTTGTGCACGATAAAAGAGAAACAGAAAGAAAGAGAAAGAGATAAAGGGAAAGAGCACCTTAATTTGACGCTTTCCGTTTTCCGGTGGTCGCGAGGCGGTGCTTTTTCCCCCGGTACGGTTTTGTAGGAACTTGCGCCCCGCCGTCTTTCACGATTCAACGTTTTCTCGGCCCGAAACAACTTACAGACATCCGAAAACAAACGTTATATATATATATATGCTTTCCTTTATATATATACATATAAGGGACGATATATATATATATAACGTCCCTTCTGTACTTTGAAGGCAATCCGCGGAACTGTAGGAAATAACATGGCTTTGGGAAAGTGACATGAGTCCGTGAAGATGACGAGAAGTGGAAAGACCAAAGGTGTTATTAAAAATTAGGACTTTTTGGCGCGGGAGACCAAATTGTGAAATTGAGGAACAGCCTGTACATATACACACACATGCGTAGAAAGAGAGAGAGAGATTCAGACTTCGACATAGACAACAGACAACAGACATAGACAATTATGGTTTCCCAATGTGCAAGTCACCGGACGTGAGTAACTATACTGAAAGATTTGAGGGACCAGAAAACGGTTTAGTCTTTCCTATATTCAGGTATCAGGCATTCCAATTCACATCGTCCATCACTCTCAGACCCTTTTGCAGTTCGGCTTACCAGCTAACCACTATTGTCACAGGTCCAGACCTTGATCCCATTTTTTGGTACGTTTGCAATGCAGTTGCCATTCAGGAGGGATATTTGCGCATTGTAATCTGACGAGTAATTCTTTCAAGTAGTGAGATCACAGGACGCATGTGCGAAAGAAGAGAAAGAAAAAAATTGAACTTGGTGAGAGTTGGTGCAAAAGTATTAGGACGTTGAATAAGTTCTCGCTGTTTTCCAACAGATGGCGTTACCAGAAGTGCGTGCGTGTAGTTTAAGATGGAAACGCATCTACAAATGAGGACTATAAGCAAGCTGGTAATTCAGTGTAAGGTAAATGTCCCAATTATTGAACAGGTCGCAGTTATTGAACACTATCTTGTATTTTTATTATTTCTCATTCACCTGCATGCATTTACGTATTTATAAAAATTTCATTACATATATGGAACTTTTAGCTATCGAAATGTTACCTTACTTGTGCAAAAAAAGCTTTAATTAATAGAGCAAAGAATTATTTAATCAGCAACGGTGACCCGATTTGACGTATCATGGTAACTGCTTATTGTTTTTACTAAGACGCGCCGCTTCATGCGTAATGGCATAAAAAATTCGAAGACTGTCGCATCTCAAAAAGTAAAGGCGTTTCAGGTTCCTCAGAAAATTTCTTACAAATAACAATTTTTATGAACATTTTTTTATTTAATTATCTGTTAAAAAATACGGTGTTCGATCATTGGGACATAGAAAATACAGTGTGTCCCAATTATTGAACACTCGAATTCTCCAAGATGGCGTCATTAAACCCATCAAAACATCGAGACAGTTAACGTGTGACAGATCGTGTGAATCGGATTTATTCGAACAAAAACTGTAAGTTCCTGAATAAACTTATCTTTATTCTTTTAATAATAACTCTAAGATCGTCAAATATATGTTTTATTTGTACTTTCGTGCAATAAACATAAAAAGGAAAGTAAAAAGAGAATATAACCTAAATGTGACCTAAAAATACAAATGTACTGTTCAATATTTTTTGCTCTCCGATATTTCAGGGTGCCAAGCTGCGACAAAATCAAACAAAAACAGAACATAAAAACGAGGCAGCTGAAAATAAAAATAAAATAAAGTTCGAGTCGAAAAGCAAAAATAAACCAAATGCGAATGAACCAAAAACCTGTCAAAAGAGACTATATATACAGGGTGTCCCAGAACTCAACGTTAAGCCGAAACGGGGTGACAGGATTGATTGTAACCATCATGAGAAAAATCCGAAAAAAAATCTATCCCATGCAGTTTGAAAATTATGGGCATTTAAGAAAAATCTAGAAATTTGGTCAAACTGTAACCGTTTTTCGGTTATTGTGAAACAAACCCAAACAAACCCAAACAAACCCAAGTTTCCTAGAATTAAGGCTATTTGTTAAACTATGAATTTAAAATTTTCAAAATTTGTCTACTTTGAAAGGCTCTGCTTTATTTTTTTCTGCTTTATTTTTTTTCTCCTTTATTTTTTTTCTGATTTTTCTCATGATGGTTACAATCAATCCTGTCACCCCGTTTCGGCTTAACGTTGAGTTCTGGGACACCCTGTATATATTTTTGTATTTTTACATGATTAACAAAAGATTATTTAAGTGTTTGATTTTGCCTTTATTTCTTAATATTGTACCTAAAATAATATTTTCAGAACGAAAAAAGAATTCTCGAGAGTGTTCAATAACTGGGACATGCCTGTTCAATATTAGGGACATAGGCACTTCCAGTGTTCAATAATTGGGACATTTGCATGCTTCACATTGTTATTCTTTTTTTTCATTTAAAATAATTTAAAAATTCTTTAAAGGGTGATTTTTCGAAAGTAAAAATATCAAAGTATCATTTGAACCTGAAAGCGATGGTTTTTTCTTGATTTTATATTTTTTTTCTCACCCAATTCAATCGCCCAGATCCTTAGCTGTTCAATAATTGGGTCATTTACCTTATGTCATTTTGTCGAAGTGTAAGCAACTTTTTTTTTCATAGTGTTGAACATGTCTAATATTGTGCCAAAAAAGAGTATTTGTGGGGTATTATTGCACTACTTTATTTTTAAAAATCTGCTGCTGAAGCACACAGAATCCTTGTGGAGACCTAGGGCGATCATGCTCTGTCGGAAACGACATGCAGGGATTGGTTCAGACGCTTCAGAAATAATGACTTTGATGTGTTGAATTGGAGGCATTACTTCATGAAGCCTCATGTCAGCAACTAGCTAAATTTGCAGAATCATGAGGAGTTGATCACACAACAGTTTCGAAACGTTTGAAAGCATCAGGAATGATTTTTTAAAATAAAGCATTAACCCTTCGACTGCACATTTCCGCCACGGACCTCTGACTGCATACGGGGTCGACCCGACCCCAGACGTTTTTCAGACCGTTGCACTTCGGTAAATATGCATTTTTTTGTAGAGACATTTTTTTATAGTCAATGGTCCGTATTTTGGGGTCCAAAATTGATTTTTTAAGAAAAACAAATTTTCATTTATTTTATATTTATATTTATTTTTATAGTATATATTTTATTTATTAAGCGCCCAAACATTTGTTCATACTGGAAGATGCGTTGAAAAATACGTACTTGCACAAAAAAGATCATACTTTTTGTTTTCAAAACATAACAAAAAGTCCTTTGAGGTTTTCAAAGAGAAAGGTTAGTAGATACGAAAACAAGACAGTGTTGACCGTCTTTCCAAGAGTTACACTTATTCAGAGGTTTGAATTTGAGCTTTTTCGGGATAGTGAAAATTAAAAAAAAAATCTACTTCTAAAATGGCCCACCTGCATAACGGACACTTGCTTTTAGTTTCAGCATCGGCATTCTAAATACATAATTTACCATAGTAGCGCAAAATAAAAAATATATATGAGCATTTTCTATCGTGACTCACTTACATGTAGTAATAAAACACGAAATTTCATTTAAAAAAATGTTTACACTTTGACCGCACTACTGCATATACGGGGTCGATTCGACCCCAGGTCCTTTTTCGACAGCTGTCCTCGGTACACGGGCAGGATGTAGGATGGGGTCCGAGTGTCCACCTATATAGGAGTGGGAGAACATTCCCCCACTTTGCCCCGTTTTGCAATACAGTCAGTTGACAAAAATGGGGTCAACATGACCCAGTGTGCAGTCTAAGGGTTAATTTTCACGAAAAAAAAAACAGCGAGAACTTATTCAACATCCCAATAAAGAGAAAAAACCGTCATCGAAATTAAAAATGGGTAAAAACGATGACGTTTCGGCCTAGAATGCCTTGTATGCATTGGGCAGGCCTGCTCGACCTTGTTCGAGCCTTCAGGACCATTTCCGTTGAGGTGGTTTTCGTAATTAAAAAATTACAGGGGCGGCCCGTAGTATCCTCGTGTTCGTTACGAGGACCCACGAGCTTCGAAAGACCCTTCGGTCATCAACGAATACTACAGGAAACAAGAAGCGGCTCTCTCCTTCTCTTCGTCTCTCACTCCGTTTCCTTAATCCGTACCCGTTTCCCTTTCTCGGCGCCAGCAAATGAGGCGTGATGCGAGGCGCCGTCCAATTTTTTGCCCTCTTTTTTTTTCTCCAAAGGCGGATGTGGCCCTTGAGTCGAGATAATTCACATTTGGAAATGGCGCATCGATCTCAAAATTCCGTATTCATGAATATTCCCGAGTATGAGGGAAAGAAAATTGTATCAGTTTTCAAGCTGATCGCGGTGAGAGAAATATCGCATTCGCACATATGCGGGAGGTATTTCAGTCTCGTCAAATTGAATAGTGCATTTTTTTTTCGCTTTGCGCGATACGCGCGGTGGGTGGTAACAAGAGGGTCGCACTTTAAACAGAAGGGACGAGGAATAAAAAGAGCCAAGTAAAAGTTGTAATGATCGGTTCGAGGGGCAATAGCAAAACGATCGTGGGGAATGAAAAAAAAAAAAAAAAAAAAAACGGAAAAGCGAAGGGGAGAAAGGCACGTTGCTTTTACTCCCTGTAATGCACATATCGTGACGGACTTTCTCACTATATTGGATTCATTACGGGAACTGTAACTGCATTATTACCGCACATTGACGTTGCACTGCCGAGAGGAGAATAAAACGAACAAAAAAAAACAAAATGAACCGAATTCGAGGAGTGCGGCAGTACTTTGCGAAGGATCGAACTGTCTCTTCCATTCTCTGACCCTCCCACACGGAATCAGTAGGTACTAAAGAAGGTAAATATTTACAAGCGGGGCTCCAGGTAGAAAAGGGGTTTCGAAACATTGTACCGAGTCGATGTATGTCAGGGCACTTTGTTCATAATATTTAAGTCGGGGGAAGACAATTTCAACCCTTATTTCAACCCCCAAACGCTTTTTTTTACCTTTTTAAAGGTATGGAGAAAACGGGTGACATCAAGTGGGTCAAATGACATGGGTTTGACCCAAACAAACTCCAACAAATTAGAGCAAGCATACAGAAAACGTATTTCAAAAATCGCATATTTTCCCGAAATATTTTTCCTTCTTCATAAAATACCTCTCCCCCATAATAAAAGAAACATATTTTCATACTGCGGAATAGCCCCGAACAGGTGAAAAAAAATTTTTGAGCCGATTAGGGCTGGGGCCCCACTTGTATTTACCCTAAAAAAAATAACAGAAAACGTAAGAAATATGAACAGATATATAAACAGAATATATAAACAGATATATATATATATATATATATATATAAACAGATATATAAAATATAATACAGATATATAAACAGAAAACGTAAGAAATATAATAAGTAGATGCAAAACTATATCCTCCAGCTTTGGTGTGTATTCTCTTTCCCTATTTCACGGATTCCCGCCGTTTTTCTCCTTAGTACTTTGGAGTTTTATCAGAACATCATATTGTTAAAAAAACTATTTTCGTGATAACTGGTCGACTGGACCCCATTTCATTTTATGCGTATTCATTTCCATACCAGTCTGTCTCGCATGAATAAATACGCCGAGACGCGATACCTCAAAATAATAACCATTTTCAACCTTTTTATACTTTTAAATAATAATTGTACACTTTACTAACAACTTTAAATATGCCCTCCGTAATCTGTGCGAACTGCATAATAATACTGAAATATTATCTTGAAGGTACTACGAGCCATATTTAATAATTAGATCACCGATATATCTTCCCTCGCTATCAAAGCGCATTTGTTGACAACAGTATTTTCAGAAAGACAATTACGTTACATGTCCACATTTTTCCATCAAACTATTGTTTTCGAATCATTGACTCCTGATAAATAACACAAAAATTACTCAACTCGTTGTTTATTTATTATGTTCCCCTAAAAATCGCTAATCGCAACAAGATTAATTTCAGAGCGATCGCTTTAAAATACACCATAAAGTGACAAAATCGACTTCATTTGTCTTGGCACTTCATGAATTCGTATAAAGTTTACAAGTCACCGGAATTAAAAAAAAAATGACCGCGAACCATTTCGTGTTCGTTACCACCTGCTCCGCGTGTGTCATTTCGCCTCAACTATATCTGTGATGCGCTAATGAATTACTTATCGAGGTAAAGGGGGGCGTGAGAGGAAAAATGCGGCGATGGGTTCTGCTCGGCGAAACACGAGAAACAACGGGGTGGGGATCGTCGCGGATTATGAAGTAAGCGTCGCAACACGCGCGTTGAGTCGTAGCGGTACATTTTGTACCTGTTCACATAGTATATCGGTATACTGATATATCTATGTGATGAGGGTGTGTGTGTGCGCGTGCGGTTTGTGTGTGTGTGGGGTGAGTGTGTGTATGCGCGTGCGGTGTGTGTGTGTGTGTGTGTGTGTGTGTGTGTGTGTGTGTGTGTGTGTGTGTGTGTGTGTGTGTGTGTGTGTGTGTGGGTGGGTGTGTGCGCGTGCGGTGTGTCTGTGTGTATGTGTGTGTGTGCGTGTGTGTGCGCGCGTGCGCGCGTGTGCAAGTGCGTGTGCGGGTACACTTTGTACGTGTTCACATAGATATATCGGTATACCGATATATCTATTGTTTTAGGGTGAGTGTGATTGAGAGTGCGAGTGTGTGTGTGTGTGTGTGTGTGTGTGTGTGTGTGTGTGTGCGTGTGTGCGGGTACACTTTGTACGTGTTCACATAGATATATCCGTATACCGATATATCTATTGTTTTAGGGTGAGTGTGATTCAGAGTGCGAGTGTGTGTTTGTGTGTGTGTGGGTGTGTGTGCGGGTACACTTTGTACGTGTTCACATAGATATATCCGTATACCGATATATCTATTGTTTTAGGGTGAGTGTGATTGAGAGTGCGAGTGTGTGTGTGTGTGTGTGTGTGTGTGCGTGTGTGCGGGTACACTTTGTACGTGTTCACATAGATATATCCGTATACCGATATATCTATTGTTTTAGGGTGAGTGTGATTCAGAGTGCGAGTGTGTGTTTGTGTGTGTGTGGGTGTGGATGGGTGTGTGTGTGTGTGTGTGTGTGTGTGTGTGTGTGTGTGTGTGTGTGTGTGTGTGTGTGTGTGTGTGTGTGTGTGTGTGTGTGTGTGTGTGTGTGTGCGCGCGTGCATGTGCGTGTGCGGGTACACTTTGTACGTGTTCACATAGATATATCGGTATACCGATATATCTATTGTTTTAGGGTGAGTACGATTGAGAGTGCGAGTGTGTGTGTGTGTGTGTGTGTGTGTGTGTGTGTGTGTGTGTGTGTGCGCGCGTGCGCGCGCGTGTGTGTGCGTGTGTGCGTGAGTGCGTGTGTGTGTGTGTGTGTGTGGGCGTGGATGGATGTGTGTGTGTGTGTGTGTGTGTGTATGCGTTGCCCCGGTGTAAAAGACGGCGTCCCGAAGCAACGTACCTACGACAGGGAACCCCGACGGGGTAATATAATCGCACATAATGACACTCGATGCGAAGCATGTAACGTTTCGCTTACAACGAGCAGCTCTCGGCAAAGCTAACTATAGAGTGTACCTCCCTCCTCCCTTTCCCTCATTCTCTTTCCCTCTCTCCCTCTTCTGTTCTCTCGCGCTCGCTCACTCTCGGTCTTCAATATACTCATGGATTGCCGTCTCTCTCGTTGTATGTATATATGTATATACGAACTCACGTGCACCTCATAGAAAAGAGTCATGTAAACTGGCGCGATAAGAGATACATGTTTTAGCGCCCGACAAAGTGTGAACTCCACGTCAGATAACTGTGACGGGGTTAGTTTGGAACTTTCGAATCAATAAGCCATGCCGCTTCTTTCCGAGACTAACTTGCATTTTTCGCCAACCAGCACATCAACACTCGTCTTCATTGCATACTTCCGTAATTTTATTTTTTATATTTTCTATCCGTGGCACTATTCGTAAAAGGGTTTTATCGTTCCATTCGAATATAGCCGCATTCATTGCATTTATTTTCAGGAATGAGCGGTTAAACAACATATTACAGAAAGACAAAGATGCGCGTCGAAGCAGTGTGGAGATATTTCATTGAAACATTTTGATTAGTTTGTTTGGGTTCGTATGAATATTACCAAATTTTCGTGCCTGTCTGTAACTAGAATACAACATAGGAACTATGGTCGTTTCTATCAGGCTTCAATCAAATTAAGCGGATAGGATTAAAAGAGGAGGCTGAGATTATGTCTATCATTTTTGGGGAGACTGTTTGTCGGTCTCTCTGAATGCAGTTGGTGTGAAAACGACTGAAGCTGATTTTCTGAAGCTTTGCGGGTTGAAATAAGGGCTTCCGGAATTGGATCCGTCTGGATCCCTCATGTAGAATTTGAGAGAATACGTTTTTCATTTTATCAGGACAATGGGGCAGGACACTTTTTAACATTTTATAAGAAAGCTCCTCAGTCAAGACTGTGTAAAAGAGTTTCATCAAGTTTAAACATTCATGTTGTTTTTTATGTTTTACGTATATACATTTTTTATGTTTTTCTTCTAGCGATGGGATCATTAGTATATAGAAAATAAGTTTTTCTCTTCTATCTAGAAAACGTTTTTTTTTTTTAATATATAGAAAATGCTTTTTTTCTTCATACACTTGGTATTTAACGACTAATACAATAAGATTTTACTATCACATATAAAATCCCATATATTTTTTTCATACAAATAAACCAATTTTTTTCGATACACGCGGCGAAGCCACGACCAAACACGATTTGGGAATAAAAACAAAAGTCATTGTTTTTTTTTTCGCGTAGGCACTCGCGTGTGTTGAATTACGCACTTTGCAAAAATATTGAACATTGAAAACGATTTAAAAATAGGAAAAGTTGAGTGCTGTCGGAAAATGAGCGATTTGAGCCGGGTATATTGTCAAGGGAATCTACGATGCATCAGGAAACGCTTATGATAAATGCGTTTGTATGTATATATAGATGCGCATATAGGTGAGTATGTATGTGCGCGCGCGCGGGTGTGTGACTGTGTGTATACCCGCATACATTTGGGGATACATGTGTATATGAAAATTCTAACCATGTTTGCATATGTATAAAGAACAAATATACTTGACGCTTGCTTGGCTTCGCTCTCATTGTATATTAGCATTTAGTAATTACCTTATCGACCCGATCACCCCGTGCCGCGTCCCTATCAAGCTTGTATCTCTTCCCTTGCGTCCTTCACGCCTTTCCTCCCTCTATAGCATATTGGTTATAACACGCGAGGCCCGCGAGCTAGAAGCCGCAACCAGCAGCGAAACCGTCTGCATCTATATATCTGTCCATATATGGATACATGCAGGATGTCCTGCTATGAATGGATAATCCTGCAACTGTCGATAGGCCAGAGCATGTCCTACTTTATGCTGGAATTTCGGTTCAGTAAATCTCCCACGGTTTTCGATATAAAAAAACATCTGCTTTTGATTTTTCGCATGCCATTTCTAGAAATGATAATTTTTTTTAACCGGTTAAAAAAAATACTTTTGGTTATTTGTTTTATCTAGAAAAGTCTTATCTTTAACCTTAAATTTTAAGGAAATTTTATGAAAAAAGGTCTTGTGCAGAATTTTCAACAAAAAAAAATTCGAACATCTGACTGATAGCCTGCGGTGTAAAAAAAATGTACTCTGCATATCGTGCCAATTACTTTAAAAAGTTACTTAGTTATTGTCGATTCATATCATTTGCAGAAATGGCATGCGAAAAACCAAACGCAGATGATTTGTTTTCCAAAAATAACATAAAGCCCAATATCTTGAAAACCGTGGAACTTTTACTAAACTAAAATTCCAGCATATAGTAGGACATGATCTGACCTATCGAGAGTTGCAGGACTGTGCATTCATATCAGGATACCCTGAATATATATATATATTAGGGTGATTCGTTTCAGGGCAACTTTTTCTTTTTGACCCATCGTGCCCAAAAACCTTTAGTTGGTACCCAAAAACGAAGTTTCGTGCAAGGGGGGTGTTGTCAAAAAATATTTAGAGGTCGCGAATCAAAATTGAAGGTTTCCCATTTGATTAACATTGAAAAAAATGTTTTTCTCATTATTACTGTTACCATTCCCCGAATTTTGATATCATGATATTTTCCAAGTGGGTTCTCATAGGAAATATTGAACTTCAATAAATATTGAAACTCCACAATAACCTTCATTGAGCCATGGCCGTAAATTCAACCGTTTCAGCAATATCATTATTTCAAGTGAATATTGTATGAAAATATCTATTCAAACGGCTGTAACGCCTAAGGTATTAGATATATCGAAAAAAATTCAAATAAGAACTTTGTAGAGAAAGTAATTTGCTACAAAAAAGTCTCGTAAGCCAAGCCCGTAAATTCAACTCTTTCTCAGTTATAGGTGGATAAAATAAAATAGATTTTTTTGTTGAAAAAAAATTTAATAAAAAATCTATTTATTTGTTTAAATATCTAAAATTCTTTTTTTAATATCTAAAAATTTAAATATCTAAAAAAATCTGTGTTTAAAAAAAAATGTTAACAAAAAAAAATCTATTTTACTTCATCCACCTATAGCTGAGAAAGAGATGAATTTACGGGCTCGGCTTATAAGACTTTGTTGTAGCAAATTACTTTCTCTACAAAGTTCTCATTTGAATTTTTTTCGATATATCTAATAGCTTAGGCGTTACAGCCGTTTGAATAGATATTTTCATACAATATTCACTTGAAATAATGATATCGCTGAAACGGTTGAATTTACAGCCATGGCTCAACGAAGTTTATTGTGGAGTAACATATTTCCTATGGAAACCCACTTGGAAAATACCATGATATCAAAATTCGGGGAATGGTAACACTAATAATGAGAAAAAAATTTTTTTTCAATGTTAATCAAATGGGAAACCTTCAATTTTGATTCGCGACCTCTAAATATTTTTTGACAACACACCCCTTGGACGAAACTTCGTTTTTGGGTACCAACTAAAGGTTTTCGGGCACGATGGGTCAAAAAGAAAAAGTTGCCCTGAAACGAATCACCCTAATATATATACACACTGCAATTCAAGGGTTTGGATACACCAGTCGATATTTCTTGCCGCACTAAAATTTACATACCTCCTTAAAAAAAAAGATAACCAAATTTACCGAACGGGATTTTGAAGGGAACAAATTCAGCTTTGTTCTGCTTTTATGAAATTTTTTTATGACTCTTTTTTGACCCGGTACGCACTTTTGTACGTGACTGTTTTTTGGTTTTTTTTCGACCATCGAGAATTAGGCGCATGGCTCATGAAAAAAATGGTCATATCCATGATAAACTTGAACGGGGCAGCAGGAGCTCCAGTTTCGTTTTTTTTTAAGTTCCGTACGATTTTTTTTCGCATAGTTATTTTATTTTTTGCCAAAAATGAATTTAAATTTGGAAAATGCGACGTAACTCAAGAACTGTAGGGTTTAAGAGGAAATTCCAAAGATGTAAAAAGTTGCGTAAGTTTATTCAGTTTATTATGAGAAAATTCCAAGCGATCCAGTATAAGCTTACGCAACTTTTTACATCTTTGACATTTCCTCTCAAACCCTATATTTCTTGAGTTACGTTGCATTTTCCAAAATTTGTCTTTTTTTGCCAAAAATTCAATAACTTTCCGAAAAAAAATCGTAGCTCACTGTTTCAAAAACGCAAATGGAGCTCCTAATATCCCATTCAAGTTTATCATGGATAAACATGACAAATTCATTTTCTATAAGTCAATTATCGACGGTCGAAAAAAGTCACGTACAAAAGTGCGTACCGGGTCGAAAACAAATTATAAAAAATATTTCAAAAAAGCAAAACAACGCTGAACTTGTTCCCTTCAAAACGCCGTTCGGTAAATTTGATTATCTTTTTTTTTGACGAAGCTATGTAACATTTAGTGCGGCAAGAAAAATCGACTGGTGTATCCAAACTTTTGAGCGGCAGTGTAGGTATGAATATCGAAGACTCGACTATGTCCGCACGCAAACAATATTTCCTCGCCACTCGCAGGAACGGGGTGCGAAACGGTTTGCTTCCTCATAAAAGGAGCTCTGTTCCCGCACGATTTCTTTTTGCTTCATATTTAAAGTGAATAACACGAAGGAATCAATTTTGTAATGAAATTTTCTTTCAATATAAGAATTTCAATTCGTGATACGCAGAAAAAAATGTCTATACATGTGTGTTCGCGGGTTTTTTGTACACGCAAAAACGTCTACAGTTTTTGAGATACCGGCTTAATTTTTTCTCAACACCAGTAGTGTATCACGAGAAATAGATACTGAATGAATGTTGTACATTGCTTTAGATTTGGAGAGAGTCATGATTTTGGAAAAAAAAATATTTTTTGTGCGCCAATTATCGACGTAATTTTTTTGGATATATCTGGTTACATTTTTATGCGCGAATAGTTTACCATACGCGGTATACTCAGATGAAATCTTGCATAAATACGTGCAAAGCTTGTTTTACAGTGGGCTTAAATTTTCAACTGAAATTTCAAATATCCCGATAATTTTTGCACATAAATAGAGTACTATAGTAAAAAAAAAGTCGTGATTAAATTTCAAGATAATCGGCGCGAGGATTTAAATTTAAAGGGCATTCAATGGAGGAATAATTAAAAAAAAAATATTTCACCATACAACTTTCTCAAAACTTGAAAAACTCGAATAAATGTGTGCAATCTATTTGGCTATTATCGAAAAAATGTCGTGCTTTAATTAAGCGAAAAACTTGACAACAATATTCTTCAATTTTATTATGCAAAATAAAAATGTTCAACCTACAAACTAGCTATTAATTTATTTCACTCCCGGAACTGACGTTACAAAAAACTTTTTTTTACACAAAACTTCCGCCACGAGGAAGCCAAAATTGAAAGACACCCACTCGTGGCACCAACGCTGAAAATTCAAACTTATTCATACCAGCAGCTTTGTTTAAAAAAAAACGCACTTCCTCATAGGCTCGGCTTTGAGAACAAAATAAACGAATGAGGAAGCAGTGTGACAGTTTCCAACTTTTTTTTCTTTTCTCGCAAGTTTCACCGTGTACATATTTCTCGATAGTTTTTTGTCCCCTCTTGTGTCTCATGTCGCGACTACTTACGCAGCTTTTCCTCGGTATTGTTAGGGCCGGTTGCATAGAAAAGAAGTTTGGAAGGACGGAAAATTTTCTCGAAAATACAACAGAAGAATGAGTCGCGTTCTGTTCTCACCTCCCCCACGCTGAAAAATGTTTCGAGCTGCATACGTACGTACGTATATATATATATATATCCATATACAGATGGTTTTAGGCGGCTAAAATATAAAGCAGGTATATGTACAGTAATAGTAGGAGAGGTCCCCGGGCAATATACTTTTATAGCCAGTACGACGGGTACCTGTTATAGCTGCCTGTTATGGGGTATATACTGTATATTGTAGTGTAGTACACACGTTGAGTACAGAGTGCGGTGTGTAGTACCAGTCCTAGAGAACGGCTGGTGTCCTTTTTAAAAGGTCTCCTTGCCAGCCCCAGTATAGTAGTCTTCGCATAAGAATCGCAACGATGGCGAAGGAGAGAGGGAGTTCTCATCCTTCACCGAAAAGGACAAACGAGGTACCGTTGCTATTTCATTGTTTACGACATATATATATATATACACATATATACAGAGTATTTCGTTGGGGGGTTCGTACATCACGGCCACACGGTGCACGAACAGCTCGTTGGGATGCACAAACAAGAGTACACGCACTCTCACACCTAGCCATCCATCGATACTCCGTCTTGGATAAATATTGGAAACATTCGTTATTGACGTTAAGCGGTCAGGCTACAGTAACGGGTATAAAATCATGTGCGAATTTAACAATTTTTTTTTCGTATGAACATTGATTCACTCATAAAATCAATTACACATCTATTTAGTACGAATATGAAGCTGTTAGAAAAAATATATATTTTTTTTTTTCGATGTACAAAACGGCCGACTACTAATATTTTCTTTTGTTATCTTTTTTCTAGGCGCTCCGCGGCGTGACATTTAGCATCCACAATTTTTTACCTGACACAAAAAATAAAAATTCTCGTCAATCTACATTAGAATACCTAGAGAAGTACGTAAGGAATTTAAAAAATATTTTTTCATTCCAAAGTTGTAGATATTTGAATTGAGTTGTATTTGAATGAATTTTCAGTGAAAAATTTCGTATGAAACTGCTCATAAAATGAAAAGTTTTCGATTAATCAGAAATTCCGTGCGTACTTCTCTGCTTAATGCAATTACGAACATAACTTTTAAATTTGAAGTACATCGAGTGAAAATTGTTGAAGTTATTTGTCACCCCAATTGGAAAAAGCTGTTTCGAGAAAAACGCGTTTAAAGTTTTAGGTACTCTATGGCCGTGCCAGAGGTGGGCTTGCGTTATACGCTGAAAGGCGGTGAAAAAAATGGTCTGGCTATAAATCGATTAGTAACTTATTCTCATGATGATAAACCACCGTTTTAGCGAAAAAATCGTTTTTTTTTGTTTGAAAATTCTACTGTGGCCTTACCCCGTAAGAGACCATTCCAGTATGAATGGCTCGAAAGCTGCTGATTTCCATGATTTTTTAGCATTGAAACCGTTTAGCTTTTAAGGCATCTTCTCACTTAAGACACTAACAAAAAAGACTATTTTCATAAATATTTTTGATAGGTTTATATTACAGATATTGATATAAAAGTTGTTACACTTAATAAATGCACTTTCGAATTACATTTTAAAAAAACAATTATTACTTAAGTCACACATTGTAGGCTGTTGATGAAATCTCGGAGATGGATCGTCCGAAACAAAAAAATCAAACGGTTTTAGATTCAGTCTGTTAATAGCTGAAGCGCATATCATACGATTTTCGATATATGCAAAAATAACAAAATGGCGGACATTTTTCGAAGAAACAAAAAAATGTGTTTTTTCACGGTTTTGGGCAAAAAAAAGTAAATATCAAAATTTAAAAAATCCTTGATATGCGCTATAGCTATAGTCGTAAAGAACATGTGGTTAACATTTTATAAGGATCGTTCAGTAGTTTCGAAGATTTTATGAACAAGCCGTCAAAAACGTTGTTTCGAGAAAAACGTGTTCAATTTTTTTTTTAATTTTATTTTGATTCTTTATGTAATTTTTTGAAGTCTGCAAAATGATGTCTAAAAAAATGTCGCCTAACGTTAGAAAGTCCTACTCTTCCAAACATTGTCTGGCAAAAGAAAAAACAAAAAGCTCATTAACCAATATAAAAAACTGTAGAGGCGTACGGATGATTTTGTTTTCGATTAAAATTAACAAAATGGTGGCCATCGCAAAATTAAGTGCCAAATTGTGTGTCAAAAAATGTGAAATTTTCAAATAAAAAAAAAACGCTTCCGTCCGTCGTTAGGGAATGGAGCGAAGAATGTGGCAAAATTTGAGACAGTTAGCTCGAAAACTCTTCGTTTAAAATCTTCCACCTTATTGAAAAACGAGATTTCCGTACGTAACTGATCGAAACCCTTTTTCTAAGAAAGTCTATAACGACCAGAATAATTCGAATTTCGCCACCAAAATTTATCAGCATGTTTATGAAAGTCGATATCTTAGGATAATGCAAAAAAAACAACTTTTAAAAAATGTCGCTTTGGAATGGTCCCGTAACAATGCACACTGGAACATGTATTCTCTCTTACTCGATACTTTGGGAGATCTCGATCGGAAACGTATGCTTCGGGAATCCTCGGACACATACGTCCTTGTGTACCCCATGTGGATCGCTAGTCCCAGATAAGAGATACCAGTGACGTCATCGCAGGCGAGTTCTCCTTTCTGTCCGATACGGGCGCGTCATGGTCTATAGCAGCGGGAATCACGAGAGCACGCGTGGCTGCTGATGGTTGTGTAAGGTCAGGGCCACGCTCGTTCTCCCTTTCTAACTCTCTCTCTCTCTCTAACGCTTGCGACTGGGAACACTCTTCTTTCCTCAAGAGCTCCTCTTTCCTCTTCCCATCTATGTACACATGCATTCGTGTATATTCGTGAGTGTGTGTGCGTCACAGTTATACGTGCGGGCGCGCGTGTCTGTGTGTGTGCGTCAGTTATACGTGGGTGGTGAGCGTTGCAGTGTGTCTGTATCGCTTGACCAAGCGTCAGAGCCATGCCGAGAACTCCACCTCGTGGTATCTTCCCGTTGACTATGTCCGACGAACGAGTCGTACGCGACGGCGGCAGGGTGTCAGTTCTGCACAGTGCAGTTCGACACCGAGTCAGTCCGCCAGTTCAACTCTCCACTGTTCAATTCGACGAAGCGGGCAGTTCGACACAGAGCCAAGTCGACGGCCGTAGCAGCTCGACATTTCCCCGACGCTCGCGTATCCCCACTCTTCAGATTCGGGCCGGGCGATTCGCTGCCCTGTGTCAGTTCGACACCGAGTTCTCCCTACACAGCGTAGCGTGCTCAACTTACATTTCCTAGCGGCTGTACTTTTTTCGAACCACCCATACCCGGGAACGAGAAATATACGAGCACAATGTTTTCGCATGTACCGACTACCCGCTCTGTCAGTTCTCTAGTTTATCGACAGATTTTGAATGGAAATTTCACGAGCGGCATTTTGTTATAACTTTATTCTTTAATAATGCCATGAACATATATTTAGTCTCTTAAAATTTTAATTCTTCCATAATTCGGGAAAAAGCGTCATTTTTGAGTACTTGAGAATAACGATAAGCAATACTAAGAGAACTGAAAACTTATATAATAATTGTGTGAAAGAAAAGCTGGTGGCCTCGTACAGTTAGACAGTTTTTCGTTGCCGTTGCATGGCCCCCGCATTTTTGCCATCGAAATTTGGAGTATATTCTGAGGTATAAAAAATCATATTTTCTGAAAATTTCATCCCCGTCAACGCAATGGTTTTAGAAAAATGATTTTTTTTAATATAAAAAAAATTCCGGAAACGGTTCAGTGGATCGATTTGACTTTTTTTGGTTCTTGTTATGATCAAACGTGTTACGAAATAAAATTATAGAACATCTTGCGAAAGATTAAGCTTTAAAAAAAATTATGTTTCTTGTTTTATTTTTATTTTTTTACTAAATTCACTTGGGGTCCAATAACGAAATTTTTTTCATGTAATTTTTGGGCACCTCATTAGATTATATAATCTTTTTAAAATGATTGGTTTTATGCGCCACAGTGAAAAAAAAGAAACAGACTTTATTGATATATTTTCGTTATATATCTATATAACTAAAATATATCAATAAAGTGTGTTTCTTTTCGTCGTTTATATAAATAAATATTTATATAAACAGTACGTCAACAAAAAATATCGAAAATATGCTTTTTTATGGCAAATTAACCTTCCACCCCCCCTCCCTCAATGATTCTGCGCTTTTCAACACAGCGTATTCATGTTATACGATGATTCAATTTTTTCATATATTGCAGACGACATGTCACACATTAATGAAAAATAAATATATCCGACATGCACTGTTCTTTGGCATTAAGTATTGGAACAACATGGATAATAATAATGTGGACGTTTCAATCTGTAATGAAAGGAACATATATGAGGAACATTGACAACAATATTATTTCCAATCGTTTCATGATATTAATTTCTTGTAACTGCATATGCTTTGTTCAGCGATATTTTTGACGATTAAAAAGTTGATTATAAAATTTGGACTTTGCACAATGATTTTTACGAATAAACCAAGAGCCACAAGAAAAGAAATTCAGAACAAAATTAAACATCCTCTTGAAGAACATTATCCTATATTCAACGGCAACGAAAAACTGTCCAACTGTACGAGGCCACCTGCTTTTCTTTCACACAATTATTATATAAGTTTTCAGTTCTCTTAGTATTGCTTATCGTTATTCTCAAGTACTCAAAAATGACGCTTTTTCCCGAATTATGGAAGAATTAAAATTTTAAGAGACTAAATATATGTTCGTGGCATTATTAAAGAATACAGTTATAACAAAATGCCGCTCGTGAAATTTCCATTCAAAATCTGTCGATAAACTAGAGAACTGACAGAGCGGGTAGTCGGTACATGCGAAAACATTGTACTCGTATATTTCTCGTTCCCGGGTATGGGTGATTCGAAAAAAGTACAGCCGCTAGGAAATGTAAGTTGAGCACGCTCCGCTGTGTAGGGAGAACTCGGTGTCGAACTGACACAGGGCAGCGAATCGTCCGGCCCGAATCTGAAGAGTGGGGATACGCGAGCGTCGGGGAAATGTCGAGCTGCTACGGCCGTCGACTTGGCTCTGTGTCGAACTGCCCGCTTCGTCGAATTGAACAGTGGAGAGTTGA
>OZ023314.1:20521593-20554845 GCA_964007375.1 Ophion obscuratus | reverse complement strand
CATCGCGTGCCGCGGCGACGTCAATTGGCCACCAAGATCGTGCGATTTGACGCCATTGGACTTCTTTCTTTGGGATTTTTCTGAAAGGAAAAGTGCATGCCAATGATCCACAGACCATTCCGGAACTCGAGGAAGCAATTGGACGCACCATTAATGAAATTAGTCCGCAATTACGCGAAAATGTTATTGAAAATTTCGTCAAAAGAGTAAACGTTTGCAAACAGGGACGAGGCGGCCATTTATCGGATATCGTGTTCTACACATAACCTCTATGTTTGTATCCTGCATTAAAATTAAATTATTCGTACTTTTCAAATGAATAATACGTTTTATTAATAAATAAAAATGTCAGGTTATTTTGAGACACCCTACATTTCTCTATCCTCCCATACGTTCCACGTATCGTACAGAAGAATATATTTTTCTCGTTGCAACGTGATAAAAAAAAAAAAAAAACGTATTGTCTGAAACAGACTTCTCGTACGTACCTCGCTCGAGCGTGAGTGGCAAACTTTTTTTTCTCATCCGATGAAATAACGTCGTCCCCCTTGTTTCAACACCAAAATACAACAAGCACGCACTATCTACGAACAGGCGCCTCCACTTGGTCGCTTCTTTTCATTCTTCTCGGCGCGAAGTAACTCGCTTCGAATTTGTTATTATAAACACTTGTGTTCGTCGTTTGCACAGCGGCTGTTTATCACGCTTCACGCTTCGTGTCTATGCGTAGTTCAATTTTCCGACGCTCCGATTTGTATACACACAATACACGGCCGAACCGACGTAATCCACGGAAAAAAGACCTTGAAAATTCTTCCGCCGACTCGTTCCCTCCCGGTGATCCGAACTCTTTCGATGAAACGATAAATCGCCCCCTTCTCCACTTCGCCGTCCCCCGACCCTCTCACCACCTTTTTCGTCCGCGACCCTTGGCCCAAATTCGATTTCTCGCGGAGCCCAATTCGCGCAAATGCATCGTTGTTTTCCGTTGCTCGTCCTGCGTGTCCGTATTTTACGTCAATTTTCTCGATTTGTTTGTTGTGTTTAATCGATGCCTTTCCCAAGCGCGGAGAGATGGAAAAGCTTTTCCTTACGCGCTGCACTGGCGCCTTGCCACACTGACGTATACAAACGACGCACAGACACACACATGGGCGACGGTGCACGATCAATCGTATTTTCATATATATATATATATATACATATATTTCTTTCCAGAATTGATCATACATTTACCGAAGTTTGCACACACGTGCATATAAGTACATATTCACATGTATATATATACGCATAGGATTTTTCAAATTCTTCCATCGATGCATGACGTATGGAATTTCCCTCTCAGGCGGTTAATCCTCCGCCTCTCGCCATTCGCAATCCTGCGTCCCGTTCTCACCTCCTGACCACCACTGACTCCTAAACATCCGCGCGATTTATCGAAACTCCTCCGTTCCTTATTTCCCCGATACTCTTACGACAAACTACGTCGTGTTTATTTTGCTTTTAAGTACGAAACTGACGGTCCTCCATTTTTGGCGAGACTCGATATAAGCTTCGCAATTGCACGGTGATGGACGGCTTCGAATTTACATTCGCTTGGAAAAATGTTCGATCGAACGAAGCCTGTCTCTCGTGTGGCTCAACCGGCCGTTTACGGTTTCACCGTTATTGCGTCATTTATTATTCTTCTTCTCGTTCGCGATTCCGTTTTCCAGTCGACGCTTTCTTTCTTTTCATTCTTCATACTCGCGATCTCGTCGCGCGCGCGATCGGAAAATTTCGCCGATTAGAATTATACCGTACCGCTTCATCTCGGTCACTTCTCTCACGACGTATTACGCTTTCGCTTGATTATCAATTACGACGGCACGAGGGTGCTCGTGGCTTCTTATTGTTTCCTACATTCCTCTTTTTTTCGAAACGTCATGACCTATGATTTATCTTTATTTATATTTATATATATATATATATTTATATATAAATATTTACAAATATATATACATATATATGTATATATATATATATGTATATAAATACAAATACAGCGTGAAAAACCGCGTGTTTCGGATTCGCAAGGCAGCGTGCGCCTCGTCCAGCGTCCGACACGATACTACTACCTCACTCCCCTTCTCGCTCGCTCCTTCTCTCCCGCTATCACTCTCTCGCTCCCACCTCGTCCCACCCCCACCTCGAGAAGTTCTGTTGCTGTTCACGCACTATACATATATTTATATAAATATATCTATGTATATAAATATATATATATGTATATATATATATATATATATATATATATATATATATATATATATATATATATGTCATAAATATATACGTACGTCCGCTGTTGTTCTCTCGTTATAAATATATATGTATACATGCAACAAGACAGCAAGGAAGCTTTGGCATGTATATACGCATAGATGTATATATATATATATATATTGACATATGTAAGTAGTAGTAGCTACTAAACACAATATAGCATGACTGCCGTCCCTTCTTCTCTCTCTCTCTCTCTCGCTCTCTCTCTCTCTCTCTCTCTTAT
Organism: Ophion obscuratus; assembly: GCA_964007375.1. Taxonomy (NCBI): domain Eukaryota; kingdom Metazoa; phylum Arthropoda; class Insecta; order Hymenoptera; family Ichneumonidae; genus Ophion; species Ophion obscuratus. The sequence goes on along the minus strand of OZ023314.1, from coordinate 20,552,297 downwards.
TCGGCTAAGTCCGTTCCTCGTTGCCGTCGACCTTCTCGCACATTTCTCCGGCTGTCTCTCTTTCTCGCTTTCGCTCGAACAACCCTGTCGCCATCTGTCTAAGTCCGTGTATCTCTCTTCCCGCGTCGTGTCTCTCACTATTTATCCGCAAACGTTCCTTTGCTCTTCTCTTCTATTTAGCTTTCCGTCTTTCTCTCTCCTCCTCTGGGCCCATCCATCGCTCCGCTTTCTCCGCGCCACACCATTTCCACAGATCTTTATTCCCGCACGATTCTCTTGTTCCACCGCGAGAATTCTCCTTTTTTTTCCTTCTCTGGATTAAGCAAATCCGCGTTCACGTGTGTTCGGACAAAGTTCAAATGGGTACGACGAGATGTTCGGTCCCTTCAACTGACATTCGAATCGTCAATGTACAAGTTGCGTTTCGGTATTTCGCTTGTACGAGAATAACGCGGTCGGTGGAATATGAGAGATTAGAGCGAATTTGGAAGATTACAATTTTTTCGTTTCGTTGAGGTTTGCTTTTCGGATAGTTTGCGTGGATTTAGCTTGCGCACGGGTATGGCGAGCGGCTATAACCTCGAATATAATAGTCGGCCTTGTGATGGAAATCAATATTTGGTTCCGATATCTTTTATCGTTCTGTTGGATTTTACACTTTATTTTCGCTGTTTTAATATTACATGGCGTAAGTAGTATTATTTTCATGGAAGTAACACGAAAACTATAATGTGTTGGCGTATTCGACATAACCTGAAATATTCAGTGTCCGGGAGCGAATTCACTTGTACACGCTACTTTTTGTGCTGTATTGGAAACGTTAGGTTTCGATCCAACGATACAGCATATGCGGGATGCTTTGCTTTTTTGCTTTAAGGGGTAAGGCCACAGTAGAATTTTCTAAAAATCGATTTTTTTCGCTAAAACGGTGCTTTATCGTCACAAGAATGAGTTACTATTCGATTTATAGCAAGAATTTTTTTTTCACCCTCTTTGAGCGATAACGTAAGTCCACCTCTGGCATGGCCATAGAATACCTGAAACTTTAAGGCGTTACCCCCTCTTGTAGCGCAAAAAAGGCCTTTTTCATGAATTTTTTTTAAAGAAAACTACAAAACTTTTTTAATTGACTGAAAGTTCTTCAAGATGTGTTCTTTAAGATGGTATATTCCATCTTAAAGAACACATCTTGAAGAACTTTCAGTAATTTTTTTATTGAAAAATATTACATTGTTTAGTGGCAAATGGCCGTCAATGAAATAATGTTTTTATATACACGGTTTGCGGTGACCAACATTGCGGCGAAGTGGATCATCTGAAAAAAAAATGCGGATGGATTTAGTCAAATATAAGTATAAACTAGTCTTTAATCGAAGGATTTTAAAAAATATTCATTTTTCACAAAATGGCGAACAGTCAAAGTTAATGGTTCGATTTTAACGAAAAAAAAACCGCCGTTTTTTGGCTATAAAACGGCCATTTTTTCGAAAAAAAAAAAATCAAACGATTAAAGACCACATTTTTATGTATTAAATAAGCCTGCAAAATTTCAAGAAGATCGGTTCATTAGTGTTCGAGTAATCTTAGTCACCGACTTCAGAAATGCCATTTTGAGAAAAACGCGTTTAAAGTTTCAATTTCCGGTCGTTTACACAACGGATTCTTCTCTTTCAACGCTCATATCTCAGTCAATTTTGTTCGGATCGACTTGAAATTTTCAGGACATATTCTCAGATACTTATACTTCAAAAAAATGAAATAAAAAAAATCTATTTTTTCAAAATCGCAAGTGGGGGTAACCCCTTAAACGCGTTTTTTCTCGAAATAGCTTTTTTCCAATTGGCGTGACAAATAATTTCAACAATTTTCACTCGATTTACTTCAAATTTAAAAGTTATGTTCCTAATTGCATTTTGCAGAGGAGTACGTGCGGAATTTCTGCTAAATCGAAAACTTTTCATTTTATGAGCAGTTTTATACGATTTTTTTTACTGAAAATTCATTCAAATACCTACAACTCAATTCAAATGCCTACAACTTTTGAATAAAACAATATTTTCTAAATTCCTCACGTACTTCTCTAGGTATTCTAATGTAAGTAAGTAAGCAACTATTTTTATTCAGTGTTCTTTTGTTTACATTTGGTTACAGCTTGCCTTTGGCCTTTTTTTTATCAAACATGTGTGCTGAGATCCTCGGTGATTAAAAATTATTTGTCTTACGACTATTTGGTGTTGTTTAAATGTTTTATATTTGTGTTTTCGGTTACGCGATTATTTGAGGTGATAAGGACGATGTGATGTGATGGGAGGTTATTTACAAATGAGTGATAGTATGATTGAGCTCTCTAACGTCTCTGCTCTAAGACCGAGTTTTGAGAACTTGGGATCTCGTTATTAATTCCGGTTAGGTTATTGTCAAGTTCAGTTAATTTTTGCAAGTGCGTAGTGAAGTTAGTCGTGGCTCTTTTTCTAAAGCTTGTTTCGCCAAGCATCTCGTAGAGGTTTTGGGTGGGAAAGCTTCGTAGCAAGTTCCCCGCGATTTTTAACATTTTTTTATACGCTATTTCTAGTGTATTCAGATTATTGTCGCTGTACAGTGGATATAGGCAGCTCATTCCGTAGTCGAAGATTGGTAATATGCATGCTCTAATGAGTTTGTATTTTACGTGCCTGTCAATTTTGCTGTGCCAGCCGAAAATTCCGGATAGCATATATGCTATTTTTGGCGTTTTATTTATTATTGTTCTGGTGTGGCATGCCATATTCAATGTGCAGCGAAGATCTATGCCCAGATATCGAATCCTGTCTTGTATTGGGATGTTCTCGTTGCCTATATTGATTGATTGTTCTCCGCGTTTTTGGCCTACTATCATGGCCTGTGTTTTGCTGGGATTACACTGGAGGCCCCATTTTTATTCTAATGTAGACTGACGAGAATTTTTGTTTTTTGTTCTAGGTCAAAAGTTGTGCATGCTAAATGTCACGCCGCGGAGCGCCTGAAAAAATATGACAAAAGAAAATATTAGTAGTCGGCCATTTTGTACATCGAAAAAAAAATACGTTTTCTAGCAGCTTGATATTCATACTAAATCGATGTTAATCGAAATTAATTTCATGCGTGAATTACTTTTTGATACGAAAAAAATTGTTAAATTCGCACATGACTTTATACCCGTTACTGTGGCCTAACCCCTTAATTTGAGGGGTTACACCTAGTTGGAATTTTTGAAAAAATCGATTTTTCGTTTCCGACGGATTCTTGTAATATAATATTTCAAAAATATTCTCTGAAAATTTCAAGTCGGTCCGTCGAAAACTGGGGGAGTTACGAGCGTTTACAGGTAGGTCCGCTTACCGCTTTACCGTTATAGGCAATGACTTTTTCAGAATTGGCGACCAAAATATCTCAAAAACAACTAAACCGATCTGCTTCAAATTTCACAGACATTTTTTGTATATGAAAAGGCAGTCGTTGATCGAAGAATTTTTTTTCAATGCATACTTTTTTCATATCAAGGAAAATAGAGTGTTTTTTTTTCACCGAAATTTCGACGATCACTTTCGATCGGCGAGCGTTTTTTTCAAAAATCATTATTTTGTTGAATCCTTCGATTAAAGACTAGATAATTCGATGTAAAAACTAAATTCATTTGGTTTTTTAATTTCAGATGATTTGTTCCCGAGCAGGATTAATCACCGCGAAGGACCTTTATTGCACAGCGGTCTGTGCTGTTTACTGTATCTCCGTCGTTTGTAAATATTTCCCAATAAAAAAATTATCAAACATACTTGAAATTATACCCTTTATTATGAAGAAAAAAAAGTTGAAAACTTGCACCCATTTCCCAAAAGAAAATTCATGAAAACACGTATTTTTTTCCGGCCGCGGACTAGGCGTAATCTGTTGAGAAAAGGTGCTGCTGAAAGTCATCGCTTGCTTGAAAAGCTTATAGTCAACATGCTCCGTCTGAGACAACGTGCAGAGATTGGATTAGACGATGCAAAAGTGGCGATTTTGACCTTAAAGACAAAAAACGTCCAGGACAGCCGAAACAATTTGAAGGTGAAGAATTGGAGGCCTTACTCGATGAAGATCGATGTCAGACTCTTAAAGAATTGTCCAATATGGTCAACGTTACTGAAATGGCTGTTAGCAAAGGTTCACGTAATCTTGGACTGATGCAAAAAGCGGAAAATTGCTTACCACGTCAAGGAAACGAGAGACAACTCGAAAAGCGAAAAACGATTATTGAATTGCTGCTTGAACAATGCGAAAGGAAGTCATTTTTGCACAGAATCGTGACTGGCGGTGAGAAATAAGTTTATTATGAAAACCCGAAACGAAAAAAGGGGTTGAAACGACCATATATGTTCGCTATAAACAATTAATGAATCTGAACCAGTAATTGACAAAAAAAACGGCCTGAATACGTCAAACGTCGTAGCAAACTATTGAAAAACAGCGGCAATTAAATATTAAATCCAATAATTAATTTTGTGTCTCAACGTGAATGGTTGCTTTGACAGGTGAATGTTGGTGCACTTGATTTTGATAGGCACCCGCCGCTGAATATGAAAAATAGGTCGAATCCATATGATTTCGAAGATACTCCAACGCGCCGAGGAGCAGGCGCGTGGACGTTTCAAGAAAACTGTCCCTTGCGAAAGGAAGTCTAACAACGATAATAACGAGAATAACGATAGAAAGCACAACAATCATGTTTTTCCATCCGAACAATTTGTATAAACGATTTCTTTGCTTTATGTTTTTTAATCTTTCTCGCTCATGCCATTTTCTACTCGTTTACGTACGATTTCTCAGTGTCCGCCGCGCTTTATAGCAACTATGGGAGACGTACTAATTGGAAAGCGCCTCAAGTGCAGAGATACCTTTCACGCGAACTCTATGAACGAATGAGAAATAGAGAGAAAGAGAGAGGTATTTAAACTCACATGCATACCAATATATATATATATATATATATACTCACACACACACGCGTAAATATGGGCATGTGTATGTTCATAAGTAGAATGATTGTTACTGTGGTGCAAGAAAGGTCTCTCGTGGGCAAACGTTTGATTCCAGTGGTTTAACTTGTTTGCGTTACACAATGCATTTTTTAAACATAAATGGTACGATAAACAAGGGTGTGACTCGATACTCTCGTTAATTTATTTTTTAAATGATCTCAAGCTGCGACGAATTGGGTCCCGAGAGCTGGAAGTGTCTTGAATGTGGGAGAAGACAAGCGCGGGAAAAGGGGGATAGAGAGGAAGGAGAGGACGTTCAAGATTTTCACAGTGGATTCGCGAAGCAACGCGTCTGCTACCGTGCGGAGTATATCTACTGGCAAGCCTGGTGAGCTCTAGTCGCGTTCAGAATTAGCGTGCAGAAGCGCTTTGCTGGGGTAGACGAGCAAGAGAGAGAGAGAGGGGGGGGGGGAGATGAAAAGACTAGGGGCACATGCTAAACATTCGATAAACCGTCTCAAGAATACGCGGACCGAAATAATCGTAATCATAAATAATCGGCTCCCAAAAATAAACGTTAGTTATAGCGATCGGACTCGGCCACCAACTGCTCTGTCCAATATCCCAATGTAAATCCCAGTGAAACAAAAAAAATCAAATTATATACTTCACCTACCGCAAAACCGTCTGCTTTTTTCAACTGCGTTGCTGTTTTTGAACAACGTGGTAAATAGGGGAGATTGGGGCTGGTTGTGACATTTTTATCAAATTCACCTACCACGTGTCGTCTTTGGAATAATCAGATATTTATATAAAGGAGTTAATGAGCTTTCGATGCATGTACCTCATTTTATTGTGAATTTGACGCAACTATTGGAATTTGATGTTTAAAATAAAAATGACAGTGTGACTTTTGGTCTCGCATTAGGGGAAATTGTGGCTGGTTGTGACATTTTTATCAAATTGACCTACTACGTGTCGTCTTTGGAATAATCAGATACTTTTATATATTTTTCCTGTAAAGGAGTTGATGAGCTTCCAATACGTGTGCGTCATTTAAGTTACCCCCACTTGTAGCGCAAAAAAGGCCTTTTTCATGAATTTTTTTAAAGAAAATTGCAAAACTTTTTTAATCGATCAATATACCATCTTAAAGAACACATCTTGAAGAACTTTCAGTAATTTTTTTATTGAAAAATATTACATTGTTTAGTGGCAAATGGCCGTCAATGAAATAATGTTTTTATATACACGGTTTGCGGTGACCAACGTTGCGGCGAAGTGGATCATCTGAAAAAAAATGCGGATGGATTTAGTCAAATATAAGTATAAACTAGTCTTTAATCGAAGGATTTTAAAAAATATTCATTTTTCACAAAATGGCGGACAGTCAAAGTTAATGGTTCGATTTTAACGAAAAAAAAGCGGCCGTTTTTTGGCTATAAAACGGCCATTGTTTTTCGAAAAAAAAAATCGAACGATTAAAGACTACATTTTTATGTATTAAATAAGCCTGCAAAATTTCAAGAAGATCGGTTCATTAGTGTTCGAGTAATCTTAGTCACCGACTTCAGAAATGCCATTTTGAGAAAAACGCGTTTAAAGTTTCAATTTCCGGTCGTTTACACAACGGATTCTTCTCTTTCAACGCTCATATCTCAGTCAATTTTGTTCGGATCAACTTGAAATTTTCAGGACATATTCTCAGATACTTATACTTCAAAAAAATGCAATAAAAAAAATCGATTTTTTTCAAAATCGCAAGTGGGGGTAACCCCTTAATTGTGAGTCTGACGCAACTATTAGCATTTTACGTTAAAAATAAGAATGAGAGTGTAACTTTTTGTCCCGCATCAGGGGAGACTGAAGCTGGTTGTGATATTTTTAGCAAATTTATCTACTACATGTCGTCTTTGAAATAATCAAATATTTTTTATATATTTCTCATATAAAGGAGTTAAAAAGAAGGAGTCAAACAGCTATTTTTCCAGGAAACACCGAGAAGGCTTGGAAATTCGAAAACATCCGGACAATCTAAACAGAGATGGAGGATATCACGTCAATCCTATTTGGCACACCGTCCTCCCGGTTTTTTAATTGACCAGCTGATCAATTAAAACATCTGATTGGCTGGTGCAGCAATCCAGAACGATGACTGCAACTATATAAGGAATGCCTGAGACACGAGAGCTTCAGTATCGGAGCTCTCAGCCCTGATGATGCAGACTGTAACGTTTGCGAAACGTCGGCACAACGCTGATCCTCAACACGGCCTCCATCCGGAAGCCACATACTCTTCTCGAGTTAAAAAGAGTTTGACGTAACTATTGGAACTTGACGTTTAAGATAAAAACTACAGTGTAACTTTTTGTCCCGCATCAGAGGAGACTGGAGCTGGTTGTGACATGTTTATCAAATTTACCTGCTACATGTCGTCTTTGGAATAATCAGATATGTTTCATATAAAGGAGTTAATGAGCTTTCGATACATGTGCCTCTTTTCGTTTTGAGTTTGTCGCAACTACTAGAACTTGATGTGGCCGTGTAACTTTTTGCCCCGCATTAGGGGTTAGTTGTTACAGTATAAGGAGTACGATGTGATAAGAAATAGACAGGCTTACCAATCAGTCTTTTATTTTGAGAATTTGAAAATCATTGTTTTTTTAATCAACAATGTATAGGCGTCAAACGGTCTTTAGATACCTAGCTTACCAACGATAACATATGAGATTTTAACGTCACAACAAAATATAATTCGTTTAATCTTGAAAATAATAATGAAAATGAACTCGAAGTAATCAGATATAAAAAAGAAACTAAACCACAAAGTAATTAATTGGAATAATCACTATCGCAAATAATGCACATATGAAACGTGGTGTTTCCAGTGACACATTTTCCGCGGAACCATTTTGGGTAATTAGTGCACTGGGTTCATTCTTCACCAGAGTGACATTGATCGAACGGACCACAAGAGACGAGACAAAAATATTCCTCATCTTCCTCAGAATCATTCAGAATTTTCCATTTTACACATTTTTTCTTACATTTTTTGTTTTGCTCCTCAGCTGAGGTGTTCTTCACTGGATACACTAGATGGGGCAGGTTGTGACATGTCACTACCTGCCCCCGATATTTGTAACTTTAAGCCCCATCACCGAAATTGACCATTAAAAATTTACGATATTTTTTTAGGTTATCTTAGATACAAAATCTTGGTTTCAGCCTATAAAAAATACCTCAATGCATGCCATGACCCGATTTTAAGGGGTTACCCCCACTTGCGATTTTGAAAAAAATCGATTTTTTTTATTGCATTTTTTTTAAGTATAAGTATCTGAGAATATGTCCTGAAAATTTCAAGTCGATCCGAACAAAATTGACTGAGATATGAGCGTTGAAAGAGAAGAATCCGTTGTGTAAACGACCGGCTAATTGAAACTTTAAACGCGTTTTTCTCAAAATGACATTTCTGAAGTCGGTGACCAAGATTACTCGAACACTAATGAACCGATCTTCTTGAAATTTTGCAGGCTTATTTAATACATAAAAATGTAGTCTTTAATCGTTCGATTTTTTTTTTGGTTAAAATCGAACCATTAACTTTGACGGTCCGCCATTTTGTGAAAAATGAATATTTTTCAAAATCCTTCGATGAAAGACTAGTTTATACTTATATTTGATTAAATCCATCCGCATTTTTTTTTCAGCTGATCCACTTCGCCGCAATGTTGGTCACCGCAAACCGTATATATAAAAACATTATTTCATTGACGGCCATTTGCCACTAAACAATGTAATATTTTTCAATACAAAAATTACTGAAAGTTCTTCAAGATATGTTCTTTAAGATGGTATATTGATCGATTAAAAAAGTTTTGTAGTTTGCTTTAAAAAAATTCATGAAAAAGGCCTTTTTTTGCGCTACAAGTGGGGCTAAGGCCTTAATACTGTTATAATAATAGCGACAGGTACAGACAAAAATGACTAAATATTTAAAAAATTACAAATCTCCATTTATTTCGCACCAACGTACGTAGATCCTGCTATCGACAGATACGGCACAACTAGCACACGTGATGTAGAGTGCAACTTTGCCGTATCTGTCCTTTCTTTCTAACATTTCTGTAGCTTCACTTCGTGATCATAAATTTTTGCTGTAACTTTTTACCCCTGTAACTTCCAGCCCCAGTTTCCCCTGATTCGCTTCGAAAGAAACTCATACCTCAATACTTGCAAATTTTTTATTCGTCCATCCAATAATGAGACTCCGTAAGTGAGATATTTATTGCCTTCTTTTCTATAGAGTGAACGAACGGCGACTCATGTCGCAACGCTCAAATTTCGCTGTCATGCAACACTGATCAATGTCTCTTTTTTTCCAATGGGAATTCAAGTTGCTAGCGATGTAAGATGAGCATCCATCTATCGAATTGAAACGGCTTGTTTGTATACTTATATACAATACATAACTTCGTTCATTCCTAAGTACTCGAGCGAGGAAGAATAAATGCGTCTCTCGAATCGTTAGACAGTAAACGATGATCGTATATGGGTAATTTTTTCGAAATGATCATTTTCCTGTAATCTGACTTTTTTTAATGATCATTTTGCGTGGAATCTAACTTAAAAAAAATCAATGCTATTCGGTTTCTTTGTAGGTTTCTAAAATATAGAACAGTTTGAAATATTCCGAAATCTTCCTACAAAGCAGATTTGGCAGAAAAATCGTCGTTGTCTTTTGTTCTGTATTTTGACTACGAAAATCATTCCTCTGGAGGGTAACTATCCAGACTTCATTTACATTAGTAAGCTGAAGAGGTACTAAAAATTAAAAAAAACATCATTCAAAAATGCATTCCTCGAAACAATTGGACATTTATTTAATTCGTTCCTGAAAAGTTAAAAAATAACAAGCACACGTATCTCAATATAAATAACGAAATTTTGTAACCGTTTTTCTCGATCATTTCGCTGGGGAGCTGAAAATCAGTTCATCTATTGAGTGACGGCTGGTGCCAGCTGATCATGCTTGTGGGGTTTGGGTATCATGAACTCACACAAAATAGCGTTGTCAAGGTAAACTGTATTATATTTTAGCCAACAATTGTAATTCTCCAATATGACGATTTTATTATCGGGCGGTTTTTCAATGGATCTTCTAAAGCAATAAAAACTCGATAATAAAAGGTTTCCATCATTTCTCTCTCCTCATCGTAATTCCTCTGGGCCTACGACTTCTTTCGATCACGATAAATTTATCGAAACTGAAAAATCAGTGTGATCCCTAGGGAATGATATAATATCGTTCAGAACTGAAGTCGATTGCAATTTGGAATTTTAAAAAATTGATATTTTTGTTTATACCCTTCGTCGTCCTGCAAAGTGATGATTTCGAGAAAATCAGCCGTATATACCGGGTGTCCCATTTTAATGTTACACCTGATTTATCTCCAAAAAGGGACGCTAAAGCTAAAATAGTAAATAATGTTGTTCTAACCTAGAAATTATGAACTTTATAAAAAAAATCCTACAAAAGTGGGTCGTTTTGGTCTGGCAAATGTCTTAGTGAAAAAACGTCATGTTTGTTTGGGCTTGTTTGGGTTTGTTTTGAAAAAAAAAAACACGTAGGCCATCTGAACTTTACCATTTTAAAATTTGGACCAAAAAATATTTTTTTGTTGAATGTCCGCCTTTGAACCCTAAAGGTTTTACGACCCTCAATAAATGATCCGGTCAGAATTTTTCAAGATAAATCAAGTGTAAAATAAACATTGGACACCTGGTATATATATACACATATATTTAATAAGAAAGTATATTTTAAATCCGTACGATCCATGTAATGTCGGCTGTTAAGGTATCAGCTTGTTTTGGAATCATTGTCTTTGGGCATATGGGGCTCCTTGAAGTGATCTCTTAATAAATATGCTTATATTTATCGAGAGGTGATTCCAAAGACATTTAGTACAGTCGTGCTGTCGTCGAAAAACACTGGAATCGGAGAAAATTAGAAGAAGGCTGGTTTTTTGACAGGTGATTTTGTGGGTGCCAGGGGTGCTAATGCCAAGTTTGCCTAAAAATCGGGGTGTAGGGTTTTTTTCTAGGGGATGAAGGGGGATAGGGGTGGATTGTTGCCAAACTACATCCCCCACGAGGTCGGCGCCATAAGACAAAATGTTCAGAAAAATCCGGGCTTTATTTTTGTTCACAGCGTCGAAGTCGGGGAAAAAGGGGGGTGAAAAAGTGGGGTGAAATTTTGAAAAATCAGTTTTAATTCAATAACTCTTTAGGAAAAATTCAGAAATTTTTTATTCAAATGGGAAAGTTGTAGCCCTTGAAAAGACGCGTCGATTGAGTATTTGATCATCCCTCTCCGATAATATCTTCAGCCCCATAAAAATGATGGATATATCAAACAAAAAATTGTTCATTGAATAACTCAAAGACAATCAATTTTTTGAGTATGGTTTAAATGTACGAAATGTAGAAAATAACTTTCTCTACATTTTTGTTTCTATGGACCACCCTTGAATTTCGCTTTTTCCAACCCCTCTCGGGGGTTGAAAATTCCAAATGAAATTCTGGGGAAACTATTGACCGTACGAATTCGCCGCCATGGAAAGATTTGTAGCTTCAACTCTCAGCTACATTCTTGTCCATAGCGTTAAAGACGTATGCACCCGTAAAATCGACCATTTTTGAATAATCACGAAAACAAAATTTTCAGAGTATTTCGTCATTTTTTATGGGGGGGTTACTTTTGGAGTTGAGGGATAACTTTATACCCAATCGACGCGTATTTTTGAGAGCTACAACTGTTTCATTTAAATAGAGTTCGAAAAAAAAATTCCCGAAGAGTTATTCTCAAAAAACTGATTTTTGGTACGTTCTCCCCACTTTTTAAAATCGAAAATGAAGAGATACGTCTTTAACGCTATGGACAAGAATGTAGCTGAGAGTTCAAGCTACAAATCTTTCCACGGCGGCGAATTCGTACGGTCAATAGTTTCCCCAGAATTTCATTTTGAATTTTCAACCCCCGAGAGGGGTTGGAAAAAGCGAAATTCAAGGGTGGTCCATAGAAACAAAAATGTAGAGAAAGTTATTTTCTACATTTCGTACATTTAAACCATACTCGAAAAATGAATTGTTTTTGAGTTATTCAATGAACAATTTTTTGTTTTATATATCCATAATTTTTATGGGGCTGAAGATATTATCGGAGAGAGATGATCGAATACTCAATCGACGCGTCTTTTCAAGGGCTACAACTTTCCTATTTGAATAAAAATTTTCTGAATTTTTCCTAAAGAGTTATTGAATTAAAACTGATTTTTCAAAATTTCACCCCACTTTTTCACCCTCAAAATGAACTTCCCCGACTTCGACGCTTTGGACAAATAGAAAGCCCGGATTTTTCTGAACATTTTGTCTCGTGGCGCCGACCTCGTAAGGGTTGTAGTTTGGCATCAATGCACCCCTATCCCCCTTCATCCCCTAGAAAAAAACCCTACACCCCGATTTTTAGGCAAACTTGGCATTAGCACCCCTGGCACCCACAAAATCACCTGTCCAAAAACCAGCCTTCTTCTAATTTTCTCCGATTCCAATATACAGCACGACTGTACTAATTACTCAATGGTGAGTATGAAGACACTAGGCTAGTTCGCAGGCTTTTATTGCAGTCGAATGTCTCAAAACTCATCTTTTCCCAGACACAGGTATATGCGTTTATGTTTTTAATGTATTTATATTGTAACTGTCAAAGTATTGTAAGAATAGCCAGCGGTAGTCATAAATGCGACACTCCAAGAATAATCGGCCAATGTTTTTTTTCTTCATTTTTTGTTCTCATATACACATGCATTCGAGTGTGTGCGTATTCGTATACGCATGCATCACGATTCGGAATAACATAATAGTTAACTAAGCGTGTCCGGCGCTCGGTCTCGTCATTAGTACGCAATAATGGGTAATGGTTGAGTTAGCGTGTTCTGTTGCTCTCCACGCTACGTGCGTAAGCGACACGCGATTATGTATTTCTCTCTCTCTCTCTCCCCCCCCCTCTCTGGGTCTCTCTACCATTTAATATAATCTTGATATTTGTAACTTTCAAACGAAAGAACGTAAGCCGTACGATTTGCGCAGAAAAGTACTTTTACATTGCGCCCTTTCGCCTACAAGCAAAGTCAGTGTGTACGACTACGAGCAAATGGTTGTATATAAAAGATGTCTCAAAATGACCTGACACTTTAAATTGCTCGACTTTTTTGTGGCGAACATAGAGAACTAATCTTTGATAACTAGCATCAGGAATTATTGAGGTTCAGTCGTGGAGAATTGCACGATCGAGCAACGCATAGAAATTTTTATTTGCTGCATTGTTACTGCATATTTATTGCAGACGAAGTTTCACGGTCGTGTTATCTCGCGCCGCGACGATGTCAATTGGCCACCAAGATCGTGCGATTTGACGCCATTGGACTTCTTTCTTTCGGCTTTTCTGAAAGGAAAAGTGTATGCCAATGATCCACAGGCCATTCCGGAGCTCAAGGAAGCAATTGGACGCACCATCAATGAAATTAGTCCGCCATTATGCCAAAACGTTATTGAACATTTCGTCAAAAGAGTGAACGTTTGCAAACAGGGACGAGGCGGCCGTTTATCGGACATTGTGTTCCACACATAACCTCCATGTTTTTACCTTATATTAAAATCAAAATATTCGTACTTTTCAAATAAATCATACGTTTTATTAATGAATAAAAATGTCAGGTCATTTTGAGACACCCTTTATATATATGCGGCGTTTCTTTTGCTTGGCATTAGTATACAGCTGTTGTAATATCTGTATGAATGTAAGAATTTATCGCTTACATCAACGATTATGCGCGAGATGTAACGATACGTCACGTGGACCCTATTTTTATATCACACGTACGTGCATCACTCGGCAGCAAACATTGCCCGTTAAAAGTTGCACGCCAAAAAATAAATTGTTCAGACGGAGTCTACGTTCTGGCGACGTGAAATCGTTGGGCTGAATTTATTTTACTTTTGCGATTAGATGATCTCGATTTCGAGATTCCTCGTTCTCCCGTCTCACAAATTTTCTCACGCGTCGATATTTACGATTTATTTTTAACTGAGATCGGTACGGGCTTTTTATACGATTTTTTCGCAGTTTTTTTTTTTAAATTATATACTTTTAACTACGAAAGCACATAACATTGCAAAAGAAAAGAATGCGGTAACATTTTTTTTAATCTTCGTAACGAAAAAGAAAAGATCTGTGCGTATTTTGGAATAATTGAAAAAAGAAAGAAACAGCTAAATATTTTGAAAATTTCGGCAAACGAGAGCAACCGGCAGAGATCGTTATGAAAAAATTGAAAAAATACCGAAAATAACTATTTTTATTTTGCAAAAAGAGGATAACCGCAATAATGTTAATAATTTTGAAAAAATAAATAAGGTAAGAGCGAGTATTTGAATAATTCTGAAAAAATGACAATGGAGAAGACGCGAACATCCATCCCTGGGGATGAAAGTCCAAGAAAAATCGTACCATCGAATACCAGTCATGCTCGAATTACTTTTCCGTCTTGTGCGCATTCTTAATTGCGTGCGGCGATATTGAGACTTGTGGAATACTTGCGACCATTGCCCTTGATCCGCCATAAGGATGAGGTCAAAGCGAGTAATAGCATTTTCCTCGATGGCGTGTAAAATAAAAGAAGTGTTTCGAGCTACGGCTCTTGGGAATTTCTTGCAATTATTCTATCGTGAGTCGAAACCTTTCCGCGCCACGTAAAGCAGCGTTCTTTTGGTGCTGTTTAAAAATGATCGCCCAGAGTGCTGGCCGCATCGTGTACGAAATTGTGAACGGGAGGTTCGCGGCAAAGAGGGGGGAGGCAGCGAGAGAGAGAGAGAGAGAGAGAGAGAGAGAGAGAGAGAGAGAGAGAGAGAGAGAGAGAGAGAAGCAACGGACATATGGTCGGTTGCCTCGGCCGATTAGACACATTTGCATCACAATGCCAAAGTCTGCCCACGACCAACACCACCATAGTCCTCGTCGTCGTCATCAGCATCCAGCATCACGAAGATCTCTCTCGCTGCTGCTGTGCCAGGTTCACCGGGCCCTAACGCTTTATTACAACCACCGTCATCCATCGGGAACGGCGCCGTTGTGATCGTGCATGTACCCACTCAAACTCGCAAAACGCACCATCTTTACAAGCATATAGTCTTCCCCGACCTATATAATGGCACTTAACCTGCCCAAGCAGATACACTCTGCAGCCCATTCAATGAAACGAAAAAAAAAAGGAATAAAAAAGCGCGAGAGATTTTGCCGTGTGTGTTGCAGCTCAGCTCTCTTGCTCTCTTTTCTCGTTCTGCTCTCCCTCTGCGCTCTTAGCCCCGGGGATTCTTTTGTTTAACCGGGTTCGGAAACGGGGAAGCCTCCTGTGGCATTCTATTTATCCACGGGGTAGATGGGGGATTATTATAATACATCTCAATATTAATGAGGCTGGTATTAACTCAACCATTGATATTATTGGATGAGTTATCGTTGATTTTACACGTGAAATAGAAATTTGGAAATTTCCCGTTCGCTATTAAGGGGTTACACCCACTTGCGATTTTGAAAAAATCGATTTTTTTTGTTGCATTTTTTTTGAAGTATAAGTATCTGAGAATATGTTCTGAAAATTTCAAGTCGATGCGAACAAAATTGACTGGGATATGAGCGTTGAAAGAGAAGAATCCGTTGTGTAAACGACCGGCTAATTGAAACTTTAAACGCGTTTTTCTCAAAATGGCATTTCTGAAGTCGGTGACCAAGATTACTCGAACACTAATGAACCGATCTTCTTGACATTTTGCAGGCTTATTTAATACATAAAAATGTAGTCTTTAATCGTTCGATTTTTTTTTCGAAAAAAATGGCCGTTTTAAAGCCAAAAAACAGCCGTTTTTTTTCGTTAAAATCGAACCATTAACTCTGACTGTCCGCCATTTTGTGAAAAATGAATATTTTTTAAAATCCTTCGATCAAAGACTAGTTTATACTTATATTTGACTAAATCCATCCGCATTTTTTTTCAGATGATCCACTTCGCCCCAATGTTGGTCACCGCAAACCGTGTATACAAAAACATTATTTCATTGACGGCCATTTGCCACTAAACAATGTAATGTTTTTCAATAAAAACATTACTGAAAGTTCTTCAAGATGTGTTCTTTAAGATGGTATATTGATCGATTAAAAAAGTTTTGTAGTTTTCTTTTAAAAAATTCATGAAAAAGGCCTTTTTGCGCTACAAGTGGGGGGTAACGCCTTAATGTTTCATTAGGACAGTCAAGAGCTTCTTGATGTCCTCGGGAAAGTCGACTACATAAATCGACTATACCATTTGTAAAAGAAGAGTTTAAATAAGTGGTTTGAAAATACGGGATAAACGAAACGAAACTCGAAGCTGTTGGGACGTTGAATAAGTTCTCGATGTTTTCCAACAAATGGCGTTATTAGAACTGCGTGCGTGTAGTTTGAGATGGTACGCATCTATAAAGAAGTACTATAAGCAAGTTTGAAATTCAGTGTATGTCATTTCGCCAAAATGTAAATAATGTTTTTTTTTTCATAGTGTCGAACGTGTCAAATTTCGTGCCAAAAAAAGAGTTTTTGCGGGGAATTTTACTGCACTACTTTATTTTCAAAATATCTGCAGCTAAAGCACACCCCATGTAGGGTGATCGGTAGTGGCCAATGATTGGCCGATGCTCGACGCCAAGCTTGCCAACATTGGCACTTGAGCTTGGCCCGATCATCGACCGAGCCTTGGATGATAAGAGCGGCCCGATATTCGCAATCAATATTGGCCCCAGAATGACTTATGAGAATCGGCCGAGCATCGCGTAGTAGTTCATTCGAGAATCGGCCAACAATAAGTCCCATCATAAGACGACCATCATTGGCACTCGAGCTTCGCCTGATTATTGACCGAGTCTTGGCGGATAATTGTGACCCAATACAGATCGCCAAAATTGGTCCTGCACTGCCAAAAAAAAAATTAATTATTTTTGTATTGTAATTCGTCATTACCTGATATTTCGAAATGATTAGTTCGAAGAAAATATTTCACCCATATGGGGCTCGAACCTTGAACTTCCCTACTCATAGCCAAACACGCTGCCCCTATGCTACCGAGTGCCTGTAACATTTGAATCGCAAATATGGCATAAGATACCAAATGGATTCTCATCATTATTTGTATCACATAAACTATATCAATTAGTTAATATCATTGTGATAATTAGAGAGTGTTATCGAATGCCATGTTATAGAATTTTCAAACCTAACCTATATATATAATTCCTCTCTCTGCACCTTCTCTACCCCCACAACCCGTTAATATGTGTGTTGCAATAAAGACTGACCATTAGTTCATTAGTTCAAGTTTAATTTGAATAAATAAATATATTTAAAATGAATAATTCCAATAATGGAATGCAATAGGAAAAATTTGATTTTTACGAAAAATCTAGTTAGTTCAAATAAAAAATAAATAGACGCGGTTAGTTAATATTAATAGAATTTTTCTGTCAGTGTAGGATGGTTCATAAAAATCGGCACAATATCGCGTATGAGCTCGTTCGAGAATCGGCCAACAATGAGTGCATTGATTTGGTAGTATATTTGTTAAGAATAATATCCAATGGACTCGTAAAAAGTATTTATCTCGTCTCTCAATGACTTCAACGCGAAACAATGAATCGTCAATATACGAATTGCGGTTCGATCATGCGTTACTCAGCCGAACATTGGCCTCGTATCGGCAAAAACATGATTGGCGAGTCTATAGTTCGCCAAACATCGGCCTCGTATCGATAAGCCAATGACTAGAGAGCCTATATTTGGCCGAACATTGTCCTCGTATCGGCAAACCAATGATTGGCGAGTCTATACTTCGCAAAACATCGGCCTCATATCGATAAACCAATAATGAACAAGTCTATACTTGGCCGAACATTGGCCTCGTATTGGCAAACCAATGATTGGCCAGTCTGTACTTCGCCAAACATCGGCCTCGTATCGACAAGCCAATGGTTAGCGAGTCTACGTTTAGCCGAACATTGGCCGCGTATCGGCAAACGAATGATTGGCAAGTCTATACTTCGCCAAACATCGGCCTCGTATCGACAAGCCAATGATTAGCGAGTCTATATTTGGCCGAACATTGGCCTCGTATCAGCAAACCAATGTTGGCTAGTCAATACTCAGCCGAGCATTGGCGTACAATTGGTTAATCGATCGTCGTCCCGCCAACATTGGTCCAAGTATTGGCCGTTACGGTTCGATTGGCGAAACCTACATGGGACAGGGTTCTCGAATTATACTGGACAAACGGTAATGTTAACCATATGAATTGTACAAACATGAATAGAATAGTACAATTTTTGTGTAAACAAAACCTAACGTATAGAATATAATGTTATGGGGAGGGTAAAGGTTTCAGCGTGAAAAAAGAAACTTTTTTGCGATTTTCTTTCATCTATATGGATAGAGTAAATTTATTAAAACCTTTTGTACATTGTTAAGTGTCATTTCAAGAATATTCCGTGAAATTTTTACGCGAAAATATCCACAAACAAGCCGGTGCCGCGTTTTTCTCGAAACCACTTTTTCAAAGTCCGTGCGCACTGCCATTTGAAAACTACATGACGGATTTATTTCAAACTTGGTACACACTTTTCACCTCTCCCCAACGGTTAGTTTGAGATTTTTTTTACATCGAGGGGCTTTTCCACCCCCAAAATGACGGAATTTTTCGTGAAAAATACCACTTTTCACTTTACATGACCACCAAAAATTTAGAAATGAAAAAAAAAAATTATCAAACATCGTTGGGGGGAGGATTTGATGATACTTTGACTAAATTTCAATGATACTCGATTTCAGATAATTTCTAGCTGAGATACAGTGAACACCGCAAATCGTGCTTTTCCAAAGGCGTTTTTGGAAAAGCTTTGTCAACGGCTTGTTTGTGGATATTTTCGCGTACAAGTTTCACGGATTGTTCTTGAAATTACACTTAACAATGTACAAAAGGTTTCATTAAATTTACTCTATCCATATAGATGAAAAAAATTCGTAAAAAAGTGTTTCTATCACGCTGAAACCCCTACCCCTCTCCTTAACATTGGTGGGCCGATTTTGTAATAGTACTGAAATAACGACATCTATATTGTCAAAACTTTTGCAAAGATTAATTATCTCGAGGATAATAGATAGTCCAACACGCCACCCAAATCGCATGTTGAGATATACTTTTCGCTTATAGTTGTGTTAACCATATTATGATTGGGGTGTCAATAAACTACAGGGAATTTTACTTGCCCCTCTTTTACCATAAGCCTTTTTTCTAAATACCATAGAAATTTCTCCCAATGTAAGTGTCTACTTGACAAGGACTATTTATCTTTAGTACTCATTTTTCATTTTTCGACGATTGGTGCAACTTAAAATATTACCATCTACACACATACACATACTTTCACAATTTATAACTGAAATATTCATCGCGAATCAGGAATGTACTGACAGAGCCATGCCTCCATGTGTATACAATTGTTTGTTTAATTATATTTTGAATATACTATATATATACGTTTTGACAGGAGAGGTCAAACCCAAAATAACCAAATTGAGATAAGTTAGAACTTTTAAGCTTTAATATACGAAGGCTCTATTGAAACGTAAACCTGGAACTGGCTTTGGTTTAATAAAAAAACACTTCCCACCATTTGTTCATTTTTATTCTGGACAAGTTCGGTCTTGGATGAGAATTATGGACAACTCTGCTTTTGAATGAAAATCTTATGGATGTATCCAGTTATTAAATGGAACAGATTCTCTGAATTGAATATAAATTTGTTTTTTGTTATCAATTTAGTAATCCTACACAAACTGTTTCGATTGCGAATGAAAATAGAATGTATTTTTCATCCAGCCAGCAATGGACAAGTCCGTTTCTGTTTGGATACACAGTTGTCAACAAATTTTAAGATGTTTAGAGCTGGATTCAATGCAAAATATTTCGGGAGCTAATGAAGGTGTGGTGAAGAACACGAAATGAAAACTATATTGACGTAGTGTGGATTTGGTTTTATTCGCCAGCTCATTTGTAATCCTTGTCAAATATGTTCCTTCAGACCCACGAATCTTTTTTTAAGCTTCAAGACAGCCCGCACGCGGCTGTAGAGTACAGTTTCCAAAGAGCTGGCCAATGGCATTGAAAAGTACGAACAATGCACGTAGTTATCTTATTGATATTGTGGGAACTATCGAAGAAAGAAAAATCAGAAAACGGAAACGCAATTTTGAACCGAGTTACGTAATATCTGAGCTTATATATGTGTGAGTTTATGTGTGTATGTGTGCTTGAGAGCTAAAGCTCTTGGCTAGATGACTTCTCATCTTTCGCATTATATTTGTTCGTTGGTTTCTGAAGCTAACTGGGTCTGGCGTGTACGCATATAACGAGAGAGTCGTAAAAGATTCAGAACGATTCTATTTACGTGGTAAGTACACTCTCGGCGCAGGCTAAACTTTCTTCGTTTCTACGAACGAACAGAGTGGCGAGTTAAAAGAAGTAGATATCACGTAGATTAAGTTTATATATAGACATACGTATATGGGGACACATCGATAGAGAAACCACCGAGAGCGCTTCTTAGTGACTCTGCGGATGGCCTCGGGTCAGAAATTAATTAGAAAAGTGCGGACATCGTGACGTCGGCGGTAGCGAGGGAAGAAAGAGTCCGGGGGATGCCGTTTGCCATTCGGCTCAGAGATACCATCCCTCCCTCCTCTCGTCCTGTCCTTTTCCTGCATACATACGCGGGTATGGCCTCACGCGAATGCTCACACAGACGCATAAACACATGTGAGGCGAAAGTGCGGCGAAAATAGTTGCGGACTGGTGGGTCATGGGCAATCAACGGACAGATGAATTAATGGCTAACGTGAGCGCAACTACCCCTCGGAGATAGCGGTTCGATGTCGCCGTTGCTGCCCTCAACGAATTAAGGGGTTTCGAGGAGGGAGTTCTGCGATACGTATACGCAGATACGCCAACCGGACTTACGTAATAACTACGCATAGAGACGATAATACATTTATACTGTTCCGTGCACTATAATAACCGAGTCCTCAGCCCTTGGTATAATACTATGACGATTTTCCACTCGGAAGTTGCAACCCTGTCCCCTAGGCGCCCTTTCAACCTTCTCTCTCTCTCTCTCTCTCTCTCTCTCTCTCTTTCTCGCTCTCTCTCTCTCTCTCTCTCTCTCTCTCTCTCTCTCTCTTTCTCTCTCTCTCCCTCTCTCTCTCTCTCTCCCCCCCTCCCCCATTTTTTGGTTGATATCGATGAGGGATTGCTTCACTGGGAAAAAAATCATTGATCCGAGATCATTGGGGTTATTGAATGAAATTTCGTTGATTCAATTGTAAAATTGTTGGTGTAAATAATCGGATTTATTAGTCCAGACAAAACGCTATTGACTTTAATGACATGATAAAATTAAAAAAAAAACATTCCAAAGATATATTGTTAGCCGAGAACAATATACTGTTGAAACTATCTAAAAAATTATCGCGAACAAATTATATAGTTTTGCATGCGTTTTCTGCAACGAACATATAAAGCGTTTTAATTCATAAAATGAATATTGTTGATTCGGGTACACAAGAAAAATTGAATTTCGCTCGTTTGATTCAGATAAAATTTCTATCGAGGAAATATGTTATTTTATTTTTTTCACCATATCCGATATTGATATCCAAGTACATTATTCGTTAAAATATAAACATTTTATTTTGATTGAAAAATATTAAGCAAATGTCTGAATTGGTTAAAAAATTATGCGGAAATAAAATTTGTTTCTTGCGCATTTGGTTGAAAAAATTTAACCAAATCATGGCCGAGCGCCACCGAAATTATAGATGTGAGGAAACCCGTAGTTCTCGGAGTAACCGCTAGAAGCCGCACGCGCGCTCGTTTCTCGTGAGCGTAGCGCGAACCGAAAATCTACTTAAACGCCGGAGAAACTCTAAAGAGTATCGCTTCTTGGCCAAGATCAAAGTGTAGTATCTGTTCGTATCAGTTGAATATCTGATATTCTCTCCATGGATATTCCATTAGACATCTGATATTCTCTCCACTGTTATCGTGGATGATCATTCCAATGCTCACTTTTTATTTAGGATTTAAAACAAATTGAAAAACGTACGTTCCGTGGCATATTCATTTCGATGCAGTGAAGAAATAATCAATTCTATTGATTATATTTTCATTAATTCTATTGATTATATTTCCATGGATATTCCATTAGACATCTGATATTCTCTCCACTATTATCGTGGATGATCATTCCAATGCTCACTTTTTATTTAGGATTTAAAACAAATTGAAAAACGTACGTCCCGTGGCATATTCGTTTCGATGCAGTGAAGAAATAATTAATTCTATTGATTATATTTTTGTACGAAATGAAAAATGTTGTACTCTTAATTATTGCATCCATACATCTACGGATTGTATATAGAATGATTTCAATGGAATATAATTTTATTTGAAGGATAATGTAGATATTTAGAGATCAGAAGAGATTTTTCAAATAAAATAATATGTTATTTAAATCAATCACATTTTCCAATATTTTATAGTATTGTAACAATCTCATACATCGGTGGCACTCCGCAGCAGCACATTTATTTGGATTAACCAATATATTTTTTTGATTCAGTTGGTTTTTTATCAGTGTTCATGTTTCTTTACTTCTTCATATCTCGTGTTTAGTTCTTGTTTAGCTTATATATGGGTATATATGGGCACCGTTTGTGCTCCTTTGGTGTTTGCCTGTAACTAGTTTAACTCTAGTTTTCATTGGGAGTACAAATAAGTCTCCGCCGTTTGACAAAAGATGGCCCCACCAGGAGGTTGTAGTTGAAATAGTCGGATGTAAAACGTCATATCGTAAGTTTGGACATCTGGCAAGACCATAACCTTGAAATATTCGCGATTTTGTATCAGCATCACATAATTTTTTTTCGTACGGAAATGTCGAGTTTTGAGCCGAATAAGCGTAATTTGCGGGCGTTTGGCACGAATCTCCCTCCAATAATGCTTCCAATTCCACGTCTTCTTTTCGGTCTTCCGCTACAATCTTTGTCTTCGACGTCAAACTCACCGTTCTCAAACTTTTGAAACCAATCGCAACTTCTCTCACTCAAAGCAGCCCGCAAATGACGATTATTCGACTTAAAACTCGACATTTTCGCGCGAAAAAAATTATGCGATTCGGATACAAAATCACCAATAATTCAAGGTTATGGTCTTGCCAGATGTCCAACCGGACGATATGACCTTTCACATCTGACAACTTCAACCATATCCTCCTGGTGACGCCATCCTTTGTCAAACGGCGGAGACTTATTTGTACTCCCAATATATCTTCTCACATGGTTGCATACTTAAATATATTAAGCATGCAACCATGTGAGAAGATATCGTTGAAACTACAGTTAAACTAATTAGAGATAAATGCCAAAGCTGCACAAACGGTGCCAATATGAATTTAAACTACACGAGAACTAAACACGAAATATGTAGAAGTAAAGAAATATGAAGAAATCCCCCATCGAAATGAACCAAAAAGAGAGAAAGCACCCTTAAATAATATCAACCCTCTATGATAGGGATGGAAATAGACTATAGAAAAATAATTAGTTTTCTCTGTGTAAAATATATTCCATGGTCAAGGCACAGCATTGCAATGCTTTCTTATTGGTGATGATTCAGTTTCTCTTGAACTTTGATTTGTATGTTTTTTAGTGTTTATATTTTTGATTATATAGAATTTTTTTATTTCCACTGAATCATTTTTTCTATTTTCATTTTTTTTTTTCTTTGTCTTAGTTTTAGTTTTTAAGTTTTTTTTTATTATATAGAATATTTTCATTGCCATTGTATGATATTCTGTACTATTTTCTGTTCATCGGCTTAATCTAATTTCCCCGATAGCCTTCTAGGGCACAGTAAAGTTTATCAATCAATCAATCAATATCTCTCTCTCTCTCTCTCTCTCTCTCTCTCTCTCTCTCTGACCCTCTCTCAACAATTTGGATTCATCAATCATTCGATAACGCTGAAGAACGAAAATATGCGACCTAATTTTTCACAAAAATGACTATATGTATTTTCGAACGCGGCCGTGTTTTCGTAAACTGCTGAAAAAAAAGTATACACCTTATGACCGGGCCAAGTGTTAGGTTGACAGGTCCGCGACCGCAAAATTCGTGCACACGACAAATTATGCTGTTTTTAATGTGCCCTTTTGCTTTCGCACGCACGAGGTTGGAGAAAACTTTTAAAAAATTCGGTGTATATTTAACGTCGATCGATCCAATATCCTATTACTGGTATTACGAGAAAAAAGAAAGCGAGGAAGAATCGCCAGAGGACGTGGCGTGTGCATTCCCTATAATGCAGTTCCATTCAGGCGTATATAGGGATGATATTATTTAAGGGTGTTCGACAGAATGAACGCCCCATCCAGAGCTTTTGGTTGCACACAACCGTTGCAACATTTGGATACACGTTGCGTATGTCCGCACTTTCTCTCTTCTATTATTCAATTGCACACTCTCGCCTCCCTTGTGCGGCAGGTGCAAGTGCAACTGCATTCGATCGTTCAACAAAATGCACTTTATACGTGCAGAGCAAACATGCATCCGTAAATATCAATCATACGGCTGTTTGCGTGTATGCGAAAACTTCACTTCGAAGACAATCAACTTTGAGGACCGTCTGGTCCTCAATACCAACAATTGGTAAAAAAAAAAACGGGCCGTCCGCAAAACAGCCGAATGTGCTGAAGGTAACATTAAATAATTGTAACGGTTTAGAAATTTATTTTCCGCAAAAATATATGTACATTTACATGTATACATGTGTATACATATGGGTGTGGGTGTCTGCATATAATGTATATATTAGGGTGGCACAATTTTGAGGTCTATTTTTTTCCCTTTTTCTTACCATCCAATTATCTTCTTTAATGAATAAATAACATTGTCGCGAAAGCTCTAGCCGGCCAATGAATATTTAGTGGTCGCTCAAAAGCTTCGAAATTTCCTATTTTCGCAAACTTTTTTTTTACCCTTCGCACTCATAAATTTGACGCTTTGTGAAATTTTTCAAACAATTAATCCTTTTTCAAATTTTCAAAACAATTAATCCTAATTCAAAACAATTAATCCTGGAAACAGATTTTGTTTCCAAAGAGCAAACAAAATCTGTTTACTCTTTGGAAACAGAATTTTTAAATTTACCTCACACTTAGAACCCAAGAATGATAATCTTTGTTCTCATAAAATAATTCTTTAAAGCTCTTGTCCGTAAACAAAATTATATCGTAGTTACAATCGTAGCTGTACTCTGTGACGAGCGACGCCATAATACAACAATACATAATAACACATATCGTCTAATTGGTGTTTCTTCCAAATTATTATAATAAATTATTCAGACAATTTAACTCTTCGGTGTTTATTTTGTTTTTATGCGACAATGAATTACTGTGCGTGCGAAATTTATTTTTTGGCGGCAGTTCTGAATTTCGAAAACCTTGAGCGACCACTAAATATTCATTCGCCGGCTAGAGGTTTCGCGAGGTTAATAGTAAAATTATAAAGCGTAAAATTTGTCGGTGAAAAATGGACGAAAAAAAATCGTTTTTTTTTAATGAAAATGTCAATTTCTGAAGTTGAACTAGAATCAAGAAGAAAAATTGAAAAAAAAAGAGTGAGCGATCGGAAGGAAGGTTGTTTTTTTTCCCAAAAATTTTCGCAGTTTTTTGTTCATTAAATAAAAACTTTTAGATATTTATCGATAATTCAAGTTCAACTTATACACCATATTGTACAAAGTAAAAATATGTTTGATTTTTTTGCTTCAGATCACCTGTCCGGGACTTAGGACTTCCGCAAGCGAAAAATGTCATCGCTCGCGCACCGACATACGTGGCACCTCCCACTCCCGCCACCATGTTTTGTCAAAACATTAAAAGATATTTTCACGTTCAATAAAGACCGCTTAGTCAACATACCAAAAACCAACATTTTATATTTGCCACTCGCATGAAAAATTGGTGAAACATCGAACATTTTCTGGCCCAACAAGGCAGAAACCTCCCTTAAGAACATTAGGTCAAATTATGTGCGACCGATAAAAAAATGAATAATTCAACATTTGTTTTTTTATTTAATTTATCATTGATTATACGTAATGAGCTGTGATAAATTTTCAACAAAAAATAAACACATTTGATTGGTTAAATTCGATAAAAAAAATACATTTTCTTAACTTAATATTACAATATTAAATTTAATATTCAATAATTGGTTGAATTCGATTTAAAAAAATACAGTTTTTGAAACAGCTCCCTGGTTTTAACCAGAAGCAGATTATAAAAGATATTGCAATGCCCTATCACGAATTTTTACAAAATCGTCCATAAGTTGCAAAAAAAACGATGAAATTCGTCGGATTTTTAAAGACATATGTATAATTCATTACTGCCTTCAGTTGTACATAAATTGTGTTTTGTTCTCAAGAAAAAAAACATGCATAGAACAGCGTTGTATCGGCAACTTTCCAATCAGTAGACAAGCACCCAAATAACAAATGACGAACGCTCGTTAAGCCATAACTTGTAAATATACTTAACCAGCAAATCGCGAGAGGACGACGATTGAATGGAACAATGTGATACGACCAATCTCTAGGACGGGCACCCGCACTCGGAGCGTTTCTTCATCAATATTTCACCGGAATAATTGGCGGACCCTCCCCGACGAAAAGGAGCTCACAAATGAGGGCGTCCCGACGAGCGAGGACGATCCCGAAGGAATCGTGAAACGAGTTCACGCGTCAGTATCGCCAACGACGTTTCTTCTCTCCCTTCGTGGATGTTTCGCTCGGTTTGTAAAGCGATGTAACGAGAATTCTCGCATGTCTCGTGGCTCTCTACTTTTCCAGCAGGCTTCTATTTCCCCTTTTCCGTCATTCCCGTCTTTATGAAACGTTGCACGACCCTTGGAGACACTCAACTCTCCATTAAATAACACGGGTCTTACGTCGTCTTTTTTTATGCGTTCCCTCTCTATTCTCGTCGTTTATAATCTCGCGACGTTTCCGAGACTCACGCAAACTCGTACATCGATCGGGATATAATAGAAAAAAAAAAGAAAACAATTTACGACCCGTACACGACGAATTTCCGAGGCCGGATACTCCGCCACGGTTGAATATTAAAAGAATACGTAATTGATAAAAGTATGTAACCGCAAAAAAAATAAGAACGGAAAGAAGAAGGAACTCGTTATAGGAGAATGACGTGGGGTGAGATTTTCGCATAAAACGAGTATCGATTTCTCGACGAAAGAGTCTTTTTCTCACCCAATACAAGCAGAAGTGTGCGTGCGTGCGTACGTGAGTGGATGTGTGTGTGTGTGTGTGTGTGTGTGTGTGAGTGTACAGGGTGTGCCTCTTATCTCTGCCACCCGAAATAACTCGGTAATTATCGACGTCACAAAAAAATGTTCCAGCCAAAAGTGGTACGGTGTGAAGAGGGCCACAAAATGCGACCAATTTTTTTTTTTTATTTCGGTGGAGGCGCTGACGTACAGTGAAGGTCACCTCTACTTTTTTTAAATGGAATGGTACATTTGTATTAAGCATCTTGTGGAGCACCATAAGCCGCATAAAAACATTAGGGGGTCAAAGTCGTTCAAGGTCATTCAAGGTCACCTATTAAAATGAAATACAAATTTCGAATAACCTTGAACGACTTTGACCTCCTAATGTTTTTTTATGCGACTTGAGGTGCTCCACAAAATGGTTGAAAAAATGTACCATTCCATTTAAAAAAGTGGAGTTGACCTTCACTGTGCGTCAGCGCCTCCACCGAAAAAATAAACAAAAATTGGTCGCATTTTATGGCCCTCTTTACACCGTACAACTTTTGTCTGAAACATTTTTTCATGACGTCGATAATTACCGAGTGGTTTCGGGTGGCAGAGATAAGAGGGACACCCTGTATATATATATATATATATATATATATATATATATGCGGTTTTATCTATACGTATAATATTTGAGAAAGAAAAAACAGAGAGCAATCCAACGGAGCATCAGGAGCAGCTGCCTTACGAACGAAACGAACAAGCGAGGGAGAAAGTATGTATGGTACAGTATAGTATACATGGCGGAGTATATAAATATATATATATTGCTAATGCTTTACATCCATACGCAGAGATTATAAAGCGTTTACGAGGCCGGATCTTCCCACCTCCGGGCGCTCTCAGTTCTCCCGATCTGCATAAAAATAGGGTTCTCCATAAAGTGCCGGTGTGTGCGTGGACGCATATACACGGGACGAGAAACCAGAGTGGATCTTTAATACCAGATCGGATTATGATTCTGTGGGGGAGTCATCTGCGGGAGGTTCTGGAAAGCAAGAGATGAGATAGCGCTGTACCAGTGCTTCTTTTTTTCTTTTTCATTCACGAATATTTTTTTATCATTGAAAACGAACGACTGCTATGCCTAATTAGATCCGGCTCGCCATCATAACATTGCAATAAAAAGATTGCTCAATTTGTAATTTCATTCGAGAGTTTATCGTGATTCAATAAAAATGTATTAGCGGCGAGATAGGGAAAAGTCATCAAGCACGGTCTTCGATCTTGCTAGAAGTTTCCGGAATCGAGAACTTGTGAATCTGGCGTTTGAAAACATCGGTGAACACAAATTGTTCACTCCATTCGAGATGCTGCTCGGTTCTCGTCGTTGGGTTTTTTTGAACTTTTCATGATAAGGCGGGATATATATTTACAATGATCAAAATATCGATTTCGTTTTTTTTTCTTTTTTAAGGGAGCCTGAATTGGAAGGTCTGAAAAATCGTTTCTTTATTGCTTGAATCGATAGATAAACTAGGCAAGAGTATTACAAAGTTATAGAGGCCAATTGTAAAGATTTTTGAAGATACAAGGCCAAAATCAGAGAAGCGATTGATATTTAATATTGATATTTCCTCGTATTGAAAACTTCGAAGCGCGTTTTCTCTAGTTTTTATTTTCACGATTTTTCCAAATTGCCGGGCGTGATAGCAAAAATACTAAACGACCTATTGAATCGAACCAAAGTTTATTTTCTTCAGTATGAAAATCTCTTCCAAGTGAATTAAAAAAGTCATTGGAAAAGTATTTTTAAATAATTTTTATAGCACGTTGAAGGGTTTTTTAAAAACACATTTCTTTTCAAACCTGAGAAAAGTTATAGTTTTACGATTTTTTCAGCTTCTTCTTGATTCACCCAGAAGAAGAATATATGACAATTGAAATTTTTTTTAGTTTATTTGGGCCAGTCAAGAATTACGAACTGCATTTTTCTCGCCGATTAGGGACTGCAGTGGCAAGACTCACATGGAATAGGCTGATAAATCTGCAGTCATTTATTGTTTTATGTTGAACATTTTCGTTATTCATTTCGAACATATATAAAAAGATACCTCAATGTTTACTGGGCTCACTTGTTTTTTCCCTTCTACAAAGAATTCCCGAAAAAAAAACCCTTTTTTTAGACCTTCTGATTCAGGCTCCCGCCTTAAATGTTAGAACTATACATGTAGAATATTTTCCCGAAGTTTTAAAGCGAAATGCGAAATATTGGTTATATTGCTACCTCCTGCATGACGAAAAATGTTTTTGAAAAATGAGAAAAAAAATGACTTCTTTAATGAAGATTTTACAGAATTTTTGCGTGAAAAGTGAATTTTTTTTAAATGCGTACTATTCTCTTAAATTTTCATTTTCTTCATTTTAATCACTGTCAAATAAAAACTATACATGATTAAACTGAATTTTTTTTGAATTGTTTGCAAATCTAATTCTCCGATAAGCTAGACTGCACGCCTGTAACACTCTGCCACAGTTCCGCCATTATGATGATAAACGAATAAAAAAAAAATATTTTGTATATTCAAATGTACTATGAAAGTATACCTACAGTTTGATAAATGTAGAATAATTATTCCTTAGTTTAAAAAATTCCCCAAAATTGCTCAATTTTTTCCCCTCTAAATGTATATCCCGCCTTGATTCGCCTTGTGGCTTTTTACAATATCGTCCCTCTTACTTTTACTCCATACCGTCGCTTTACAATTTTCAGTTCCTCAAAGAGACTCAGAGTGCTTTGCGCAGATATACTCTTTCTTAATGCGATGCTGTATCACATTTGCAGAAGGGCCATGTTCTAACTGCGAAAAACCTGTGCCGCTACACGCATCGATGTATTACTGGAATTCAGCCTACTGTCGGAAGCTCAAAAGAATTGCAACACGGCCAAACAATTACCCGAGTATCAGCTCAAGCTAGCACTGAATGCCATTATTTCCACAGTTCCTTGTTCGTTTTTTGCTGAATAAACATTCTGCTCATCGAGGAACACGGATGTTTGTACGCTGATCAGATGCTTCGAAGTATCCATATCTGCTGAAATGCATCGATTGATGACTTCTTTGATTATTCTTCACTCGTTTTGCGTCTTGCTTCAGCCTTGAGGGAAAATATGAGTCAAAATTTCG
>OZ023314.1:20458340-20521393 GCA_964007375.1 Ophion obscuratus | reverse complement strand
GCCGATCAACGCGCATACGCTCTCTTTCTCTCTCTCTCCCCTCTTTCTCTCTCTCTCTCTCTCTCTCTCTCTCTCTCTCTCTCTCTCGCAATCTCCTTCGTTATATTCGTTTCAACGTACATTTCGATTCCGCGTAACATCAGAAAGGCCATTTTGTTGACGTACGAGCCCAATAAATACGCCCTTACGAGGCTCCTTCACCGAAATGTCTATATATGCATATTGTTCGGTGGTGTACAAATGAACGCGCTTTTTCGTCCCTTCTCCGTTTCTCTCTCCCTCTCTCTCTCTCTCTCTCTCTCTCTCTCTCTCTCTCTCTCTCTCTCTCTCGCGTTCGTTTCACCCCCTCTCATCCTCTCACCTCCTTCATTCTGCATACTTCGCACGATCGAATTAATTGGTAATAGACCGGCCGAGAGGGAGAGAAAGAGCGAGCGAGAGAAGAAGCGGGAGGCAAAAACGAGACAGGGAGCGTTGGTTTAAGAGCAAAGCCCCCTCCCCATGCTTCTTCAGGAATCAGCCATCATCGCAAATATTACGATTAATATTGATAGGACCACTTTGCCAATCTCATGTTCGCACGTATACACATGCAAGAATATCTTTGCGCTGAACTTGTATACCCATGGACAACTAATCATCGCAGAAACAAACTACTTTCGAAGATCACGGTTTTTGCGAGATTTTTTCCAATTTTTTTTTTTTTCGGCGCTCCCGAAAGTAGCGTCTATATTATCCGGACTAGCCTTAAGAAAATTGCCAAAACTTTCGTTACCGTAAAGCGTGGTTAAATCGACATTATGGGTGTGACAGTTTTTGGGGTTACTTTCCTGTGCAGAAATACGACCGGGTATTTCCTACTTTGTGTTGGGCCCTGACCAGATTTGCCTTGTCTGATTTACCTGACCGGCCCTCTGGTTACGAAATTACAATTTTCTGGTTGGGAAACATCGCGAACAAGTATATCTTCACGTAATGTCTACGCGTGCCAAAACATTGACATGTTCTGAAAAGTGGACCCTGTCTTTAAGAATGAAAGAAAAGCTACTTTGCTTTTCACCAAATCAAGATGCTTATAATTGATTGGGATGAAACTAATAGATCTGTTGTAATTCCATTCATCATTAAAAGCATACATTTCATCAATGATAATCGACGAGGGTGATGATGCTCATCATAAATACCGGGATTACGATAACTAATGATCCGAGCATCAAGAATAGCCAAATTATTTTATGAGGAAAAAAAATAAAGCAGGTCATTCGTGGTTTTTGAACGCCTTGTCGCCGTGTTGGGAAATATCAATGTGCTGGCCGGGAAGACATTACCTGAATGTATTTCGGCAACAATCCGCCAGGTGGCCACAAGCGAAGCGCTTCGCGTAAGCAAGGTACCATCGTGCGAGGATAAAAGTTCGTTCTGTGAGTTGTACCACGTATGGAAGTGCTATGCTTACAGCGTGCACTTACGCTTGTGATTTTGCGATACTTGCGAAATAACCCTTTGCACTCTGGGCCTTTTCCGCTCGGATAGTGATCTGTGTACGTTTTTCTGTCTCTTTGCCTATCAGGAAATGTGAGAAAGCGTATCTGTACACTCATATACTACCTTTGCAAGTAGATAACCAACAAATAATATGTCGTCGAAATACCAAATTGTATACACTTCCGATTTTACCTCCTCAAGGATTCCAAAACGCTGAAACGTAATGTTTAATTTCCTCGTTTGTTCCTGCTTATTTCCGAATCAATTTCCTAGAACTTTTCTGGTCATTTCCCGCTTGGTGCCCGGCCCGTCCCTGATCAGTTCCCCAGAAAGGGAACGGCGGATCGGGACCTAGCCTTAGATCCGTTAGATTGTGAACTTATTCCAGGGTGGAAGGCCCGACCAGAGCCTGATATTATCTAGGGAAGGCAGACAAGGGGCAGTACTGTTTTGCGACTTAAATTTTTTACAGCCGTTAACAGAGCGCCAAAATACGATCTAAATGTGTGCGTATTTAAATGTGTTAAAATTTGTTGTTCAGGCATATTACAACATTGCCAAAATTTATTGTAATGTTGCTCAAGTTGATTTTGATCTCAATGGCAATTATAAGACTGATTAAGTGCCTATAATACTACCCTAGGTACTTGATACTTGTACGTGAAATGTTACCTTAATAAAGATGACAATATGATTGAAGAAAATCGTTGTTTTTCATTTAATCCATGTATAAGGCACAATATATTTATTTTTTTATCCAAATGATTTCCATGTAAACCTTAATCTTTGACATAATTTGCAATTCAATGCTTTGTCAATGAAACCCCAGACTCGAGGTTACTTTGAAACTTTAAAAGAATATATATAAAATTGTGGCGTTGGTAGAGCTCGACTTTCTTGTACATTCGATAGCCAAAGGGCACATTGTTCTATTGGAGCGAAAAAAGTTGGAATTTAGGATATAAAAAAAAAGTTACCTACAAAAACCTTCCAAAACCCGTTCAAAGTGACTCCATTTTATGATTACATTGCTACCTACCAATACATTCATTTGCGATGTCGAGTCTCTGTAAATGTTTCCACATTTTCTATACGTACGCTGCATTTCATCGTACTCGAGCTCGTTGAATAAAGTATTATTCGAAACTATACAGACGAAATCCAAACGGATCGTGTGACGATCTTATTATGCGAAAACCTCTACATTGAGGATATTGTTGCCGGTTTGTTGATGATGTGCTCATCGGGGAATCGTAAAGCGTGCAAAGCATCCACCAATCTTTACACACATACTCCTCCATTATATATATATATATATCGTAGCCAAGGAAAGAGGGCAGGAAGGAGAGATTTGTTTGAATTATTCAAATTAGATACGAAATTGAATGCGTGCTCTGCTCGTGTGCAGGTAATGACGGCACTTGCATATAAATGGTAATTATTGTCATTATTCCGCTCGGGGTAATTGTGTACCGGTGGGTACCGTTTGTATGTGCTGGTGCCTCCGTACGTTTTCGTATATATCCCAACCGTATTTCTATATTTGAGCTTTTATACTACGTATGCATCGGCGAGTCCAACTCTTATACACGAATCTTTTCGTTTATACAATATGCACGTGTATATGACGGGAGTGCGTCGCGTGTGTGCGTTTTAGGCCCTCTTGGTGGCACAGCGCGTGCTCGCGACCTTAGCTACGTGTACACATACACACACGCACACACACACACACACACACACACACACACACACACACACACACACACACACACACACACATATATGAGTAGATTTGTGATGTACCGAGAATGCAACACCGCAGAGTGGATCGGCAACTGCAGCGGCGCCGTAATGTCGTGTTCCCATACACTAGTTGAGATAATTATCAAAATTGTTTTATTGTTGATATAATTACGATGGACATGCCATGTTTGGCCTCCTCTTTCCGCCACCAACACACACTGGCACACACGTCTCTCATATACCCAACGTACGAAGGAAAACGCACCTCTCTCTCTCTCTCTCTCTCTCTCTCTCTCTCTCTCTCTCCCTCTCACTCTCTCTCTCTTTCTTCACCTCCCTCCTTTGTCTCACGAGTGCACGTATTGCATGGGAATATTTTGACGATTGTCTCGACCATCGGATAAGTATAAAAAATTGTCTCCGCTGCTCGAGGTGAGGTGTCACTCGCTTAGTTGATAACGAATCCTATCATCATCCAATTCCAAAGATGTTAGCGTTTTAGAGCAAATACTGAACAGTTTTCCATCCTGCGCTCTTCTATTTTCGAGCTCCAAAGGTCATTTCGTAATAAAAAAATTCATCCACTTTGGAAATAGTTGGATCTAAGTAATGTTGATGTTTTTGGTTTATCGACGGGGTCATCCCACGTGACAGCAATTTTTTTCGCTTCTTGGGATTTTTTTCTTCATGGACCATTAAAACACACTTTGTTTGAATTTTCACCACATATTTATTAACATTTTTACAGTCCTTCAGAATTTTTTTCAAACAAAAAAAAACGAGTTGAATCCACGTTACACCGTTCGGAAGACACTCACGTGTAAAAAAAGTTGTAAAAAAGGCATCATGACAGTCGACGGCTGCCATGATTCCGGAGGTTTTGCTCATCTGAAATGGAAAAATTCAAACGGCATTTTAATTTGTAGACCCGAGGCTAACGCCGTTACTAGAGTAAAGTGAAAATATTGAAAATATAATTTTTGGCACGTTTTTGAAAGTTAAGATCCAAGTTTCATCATTTATTTGGACTTTTTCAGGTTAAGAAAAATACGGCAGATATCAGAAATATTCTGGTTCGGGTGAGAACTATAAATGTGCTGACTACCATAAAAATTTGAGCGAGATCAGTTTTGGAGAAAAAAAAACCCGCTGCAAAGTTGAAGTACGATTTACTGAAAGACAACCATTAGTCTTCTATGCCGGGTCCCATATAACACGCACACACCATTTTTTGCAATATGTGGGAAAAAAAGAGTTTTCGATTTTTCGGACCTGTCACATGGGATGACTGCCTCAAAAGACACATCACATGGTTTTCATTAGTTCGAGCCTGCGGGTCGTGGTAATGGTTCACTCCTAAATGGAGCTGGATCCATTCTCTCTGAAAGCAACGCAAAATTCTGGACCAAGTTCGCATACGGTAAAGAAGGGGACGATGATAAAGACAGTAATTAAGCCGCACGCTGCACACTTGTATTAGGGAGAGGTCAAGGAATCCGCAAGGAACTGATGAGGGATATTCCGGTGGTATAGGAACGGGACAATAAAACGCGTGTGTGAGAACTCGTATACTGGCTTTCATTGTCCGTTAGGTTGAAAGGAAGCGAAAATACATTGAATTCGAAGCGATATGGGGAAAGACAGTGACGCAGCCATATGAAGAAAATGAGGATGCTCGCTTTTCTCCTGGTCTCGAGAGAAAGCCAAGATGCTACGAGGGGAAACAATAAATGTGGAAAAATCGCAACAATACCCGAATTATTAGCTTTGCGCCGAATTAAAAACGCTGCTCTCTCTCTCTCTCTCTCTCTCGGCTTTACACAACTTAAACCGAGCTGTCATCGAAATCTTTTCTTCTTCGTCCCTCTGCGATATTACTTTCTCTCTTTATTCTCACGATACTTCCCTATTCCTTTTTATTTGTCATTAAGGGCGGGGTAAAGTATTTAAATTTTTTAAATGAATGCATAATATACCAAGAATATTGTGTTAAAATTTCAAGTCGATAGGAGTAAAATTGACGAAGTTGTGAGTATTTGAGTGTCTATTGCTCCATGCCGTTCTCTTCTCTTCTGCGTTTTTCAAACCGTTTTTCCGGGGTTTAATTTTTACTCGCTCAATTTTGAATATTTTGCAATGCAAATTTAGGAGAATGTTGTTCAAATGTTACTTTATTATATGTAAATTTTTCAATAAACGAACGCTATTCGTTACGCCAAAAAAAAATCTTAAAAACATGCCTTTTTTTCGCTGAATTAACTTTACCCTGCCGTTAATGATGTTTCCTCACGTCTGTTGCTACTGCAGACATGTTCTGCGGTTCTAATCGATTGTACGAGTGAAACTTGTTCTGATTCAATCGACTGTCTAAATATTGTCGAACATCTTTTCTTCACGACGATGATTTATTTTAGCATGTTCGCACGAATTATAAAAGCAGCTAGTACATTGCAGCGAAGAACATCAACTACGGTGCACCGACATACGTGGCTCCCTCAACTCCTATTACCATGTTTTGTCAAACTTTAAAAAATATTGTCATGTTCCATAAAGAGCGCTCAGTAAACATACCAAATTTCAACATTTAATATTTAATATTTTTCGCATAAAAAATTAGTGAAAAGTCGAATATTTTTGGCCGGACAAAGGAGAAACCTCCCTTAAACTATAGGGAGTGCTTCGTCTGCGGTTTTAGAATTTTTACATATGGTTTATATTTACTTAAGCAGATAGAAAAATCGTATTTTGAAAAAAAGATCTGTCTGTCCGTCTGTCTGTGCATATGCACGTTTATAAGTCGAACAGTAATAAATCGCTTTCGATTTATCTTTTATAAAAACACGGCTTAATCTATTGAATATGATTCAGTGTATAAAGGCCTTATATATAATTGAAGTGAAATGAATCCGTTTTTTAGCTTAAATGATGGATAAACACCCCAAACAAGATAAGGTCCGAAAGAAATGGTTTAAAAATTTGAAACGCCTTTTTCTTAAAGCGATGTTTTCAATATCGAGCGGACTCGTAGCTATTACAATTCTCGACCGATTGACTTCACATTTCGATTGTAGCTTCTTAGATACATTTTCTGACAGGTACACGCGATTTTTACGATGATTAACAATTACGGTTTTTATAAATAGATAAAGGCCGTTTTTTAGTCGAAAATACAAAAAAATTTCACAATGGTGCACAAATTTGTAAAACTCAAAATTTTGTTATAATCGTGTGTACGCTAGGAAAGCTCATGTCGATAACGAGAAAAAAAAAACGTTTCACATGCTCATTTGCGTCTCCACGAGTCCGTGGAGGCCCGCAAAAAAGGTGTTTTCTCTCAACCTGCCACTGGGCTGCCATTTTGTATGTATTGTGAACAACAACATTTATTTAATTACCTACAGACATGTAAAATAAACCATCTAAACCTCATTTTGATTGCTTCATTAGGATTTTAAAACAAATCCCAAAAAATCATATTTCCCGACCATCCGAAAGTACATAAGACATTAAGCATTACGCTGTGTAGGTAATTACAATTTCTGTAAACAAAGGAACATTACGTTCATATTAAGCAAACAAACAAAACGAACCCAAAAAAGTGCGCATAATCACGGGTTGCAGGTAATTTGTCTATTTTCTAAAATTGTGGTTTCAGATGATTATTTCCGTGTGGGAGGGAGAGAGAGAAAGAGTTCGAGAGGAAGAGAGATTTGGGTGAGTAAAAATCCTACGCACTGAGGTGGTACGAATGTCTATATACGATTTTCCACATTCCTCGAAAAGTTTAAAAAATCTCATATAAAAGAGGAATTAAGCACGTTCGTTAAGCTGTTACAGTTTTTTAATATGTAAAATATAAGACATCGCTGTCTTCATGAATAAACGTCTTGTCTCATCGCGTATTTGTAAAGATTCCTGCTACTCATCTTCCAAATACCAGAGCAGTTTTAACTGCTCTCCAATCCACATACTGCCACATATAACGTCGATACGAATGATATGACAGAGAAATGAATTATCTGATCGAGATGAGACGTTGGACAGTGTATAGATGTTTATCGAACACTCGAGGCTCGATCACTCATCACGATAAACTCTTTTAACTGTTACACCATGCATTCGGTCCCATATTATGTATTGGGACGGTGAATTTATAGTGATACATCCTTCGATGTATGACTTTACTGTGTCTCATATATACATGTTCTCTGGCTCCCCCCTCTCCTTGATGGATCATTCGTTTCGATTATGAAAAACTCTCTATCGAGCTTTCCCGTTCCTCATGATTCTCCTAGAGAAAAATAAATGGAACGAGAGCAATTGACAAAACTAGGAATTCGAGAATCATTTTGATTCTTTGAGGTGTTGAGCTTTCGAAACCTTCACCCATCAGGTGAATACTATGTTTTAGCATTCAAGAATGTCCGCTTGCAAAACGTAATTCGGAATGTTCTGTTCTTTACTTTTACTCCAAGTAATCCTAAATACGCCATCGGCGAAAAAAATGTAACTTTCGTTATGCGGAATTCCGAATAGCCGTTACCTTTGATTCAGCGAAAATTTTATAAAGATCTATTCTTTGATTATATACGTCACTGCCTAAATCGAATTTTGGCGCATCGCTATAGTTTGCGAAATATAGAATTATGAAAATTAATAAACTAATGTGCGTGTTTTTTCATACCCATCACAATGAGCTACTGCTATCCCTACTTTATCGACATGGTCAGGCACGTTTGTTGCTTGTGTCATGTCGTGCGTGTGGTTGTTTGGGTTTGTTTTGGCTTGCCCGGGTTTTTTATTTGCCCGGGTTTGCTTGTGTTTGGTTAAAATTGTTTTGATGTGTTTTGGCTTGATTGTGTTGTTTAGGTTTTGGTGGACTTGTTTAGGTTTGTAAGGCTTGTTTGCGTTTGTTTAAGCGTGGTTGTGTTTCTTCGAATTTTGTAGGGTTTGTGTGGCATTGTTTAGGGTTATTTGTGTTTGGATTTGGGTGTGGTTGTTCGGGCTTCGTTGTTTGTACAACGAAGTTTGTTTATATACCGAAGTTTGCTTATACAACGAAGTTTGTTTATACAACGAAGTTTGGTTATACAACGAAGTTTGTTTATACAACGAAGGTTGTTTATACAACGAAGTTTGTTTATACAACAAAGTTTGTTCATGCAACGAAGTTTGTTTATACAACCAATATTGTTTATACAACGAAGTTTGTTTATACAACAAAGTTTGTTCATGCAACGAAGTTTCTTTATACAATGAAGTTTGTTTATACAACGAAGTTTGTTTACACAACAAAGTTTGTTCATGCAACGAAGTTTGTTTATACAACAAAGTTTGCTTATACAACGAAGTTTGTTTATACAACGAAGTTTGTTTACGCAACGACGTTTGTTTATACATCGAAGTTTGTTTATGAAACGATGTTTGGTTATTCAACAGAGTTTGTTTTTACAACGAAATTTGTTTATGCAACGGAGTTTGTTTATACAACGAAGTTTGTACAAACAACGTAGGAAATTAAGACAACAACGTGAAACCCCCTTTTATTTTGAAATAATTAGTGTTTGTTCGAGTTTTTTTGAACTTGGTTGTGTTTGTTTGGATATGTTTGGGCTTGGTAGGATTTGTTTGGGATCGGTTGTGCTTGTTTTGGTTTGGTGGTGTCTTTTCGTTTGGGTTTCGTTCAGGATTGTTTAGGCTCGATTGTGTTTGTTTGGGTTTTGTGAGCTTTTTGGGTCGATCATATTGATAAAATGGGGATAGCCGTAGCGCTCCACAATAGATATAGATATACAGACGCCTTAATTTATCAAGTCGCCCCATGTGATTATTCTAAAACTATTGCAATGTGCCAAAACTTCTTTTAGGCAAAGACTCATGTTGTCAAAAAGAAAGTCTGTGCTGTGTTCCACCCTCATCGGAGGTAACAGCTATTTGGAAGTTTATCCACATACATACACACACACACACACACACACACACACACACACACACACACACACACACACACACACACACACACACACACACACACACACACACACACACATATATAAAGGTGAAAGAGGAAGTAAATAAAAGGCGATCGGGCATAGACGGCAATTAGCCCCTCTAATGGGCCGCGTAACAAAACAAAAGAGCGAAAAGGAACGACGATGAGAGAAAAGGAGCCGGGAATCGCACAATGAGGTCTCTCTTCGATGAAACGGCGTGAAAGGGAAGCGAAAGAGAGAGAGAGAGAGAGAGAGAGAGAGAGAGAGTGAGAGGGATAGAGACGGAAATACCAGCGAGAAAGGGCAAAAAGGGAAGCGAGAGTGAATAAAAAAAAAGAACACACACAAAACGGGATGGAACAATGGCGTGGGCCAAGTTGCCGGCCAAACATCGTGCTCGGCTTTCTTTCTCGACGCGCGGCGCGAGACGCCAAAAAGGAGATCGTTCCCCGACTACGACAGCGACGACGACACCGTTCCATAGTGGGATTCGCTCCTTTCTATCTAATATGAGAGAGGGTTGTGTGCGAGAGATTCTCTCCTCCGAGGCTCAGGCTAATATAAAGACTAAAGGTGGTGCGAGGGAGCAATATCGCTCCGGCTTACCGCGAACCTTACGCCAACGGAAAGAGAGCGTGAACAGGGTGACAAAAATATAGTTCCATGTGATTTTTTTTTTTTGCAAAAGAACAACACTCCGCGAAAT
Organism: Ophion obscuratus; assembly: GCA_964007375.1. Lineage (NCBI taxonomy): Eukaryota > Metazoa > Arthropoda > Insecta > Hymenoptera > Ichneumonidae > Ophion > Ophion obscuratus. Next base: position 20,511,466 of record OZ023314.1, on the reverse strand, counting down.
TTTTCCGTGAATGCCGGCATCGATCTCCGAAAGATAGAGAAAAATCGATTCATTTAGACCATCAATTAAGGGCAGCAGAGCAGCGGTAGCAGAAATAAAGGTTGATTCCTCGATTGTCATTAAAAACTTCGCGCGGCCAACGCTTCGTAAAGATGTGAGAAAATGAAAGAAAAAAAAGGATGACGATAAGAGCGGAAGATCGAATGTGGAAATAAAAAGGGACGAGGAAAAAATGGGACGAGAAAAAAGAATTAGAAATAAAAAAGAGTTGTAAGCACACTCAGGGCTAAGAAAAGTACCACCCGCGGTGAAGTAGCGAAGCGAGAAGCCGTTGCGCTCGGATAGGAGCAGCTGACGCCCCCGAGTTCTTTAATTAAAACTGACCGCTGCTTGCTTTTCTTCCTTGCTCATAGGGACGTAGAGGAGGGGGAAAGGGAGGGAGCTTCACCCCATTGTGGCAAGCAATATCGAGATTTATTTCATAATACTTCTCTCTTCGCTATAACGTCGCGATTCTCTTTTCTTTTCTTTTAATTCCATTACTTCGTGAAGACAAATCGAAAAGTAGTGTATGATTTATGAAAATAGAGTGTCGGAGCATTGCGTATAAAGAATTAATTGGAACATGGGCAAATTTTATGTAAAAAATGCAACCTTAATGTATAGTAATAAAAAAATAGTGTTTTTTTTTTCACTGTAGTCTAGATACTAATTCTTGACAAGGGATGAGTAGTGGAACATGGTGGGGAACGTAATAATGGGGAACACTCCGTGCAGTTGATTCTACAATAAAAAATAAAAAAATACTAATTGACAACTTTGATCCAGATTTCGAAAAGATGCTCTTTTCTTCCTTTTCCAAAAAGGAAAAATAAAGAGAAAGGAATATATGTATATACATATTGAGATGTTGAATAAGTTCTTGTTGTTTTTTTTTTCATAAAAATTAACGTTTGTACAAAAAAATTCCCAATGCTTTTAAACGGTTCGAATCTGTTGTGTGATCAACGCCTAATAATTCTGCAAGTTCATCTAGCGTCTGACATGAGTCTTCATGACGTAATGCCTCCAATTCAACACATCAAAGTAATTATTTCAGCAATCTAAAGCAATTCATCGAAAGCAATCTCTGCATTTTGTTTCCGACTGGGCATGACCGCCCTGAGTCTCAACAAGAATTCGGTGTGCTTCAGCTGCAGATTTTTTTTTTTTACTAAAGTAGTTCAGTAAAATTCCCCGCAAATACTCTTCTTGGGCACGAAATTTGACATGTTTAACACTATAAAAAAAAGTTGTTCTGCTAACGCAATTCATATATATATATATGTATATATATGTGTGTGTGTGTGTGTGTGTGTGTGTGTGTGTGTGTGTGTGTGCGTGCGCGCGCGCGTGCGTGCGTGTGTGTGTGTGTGTGTGTATATTTATTAGGGTGGCCCTTGATATGGGTAAAAAAAAACTGATCGCGCCGCCCTCCAAAACAGTTCGAAATAATAAAAAAAAAATCTGCGCGAAGCCCCAGCTATGTCCGTTAAGAGGAAGGGGTGCCTGTAAGCATGAACTTAAATTTAAATATCAATTTTTCTTCATGATTGGAGAAATTTCGGTTTTTTAAATCTAGTTTATTTGTCAATTTTACACCACGATATTTCTGTGGTTTAAATAAATAAATTCGTACTGAAAGAACTATTATCGATTTCTTATGTGTACATTTTTTTGAATATTTTGTTTTTTCCGACCAATTGGATGACTTGTGCGAATAAATAATTTCTTTGTTTTCAATACAACGAACAAGTTCGCTAAGTTTAAAATGTCCCTATGCATTTTTGCGAAAGTAATATTCAAATACATTTTTTATCCACAGCACTGGAAGTCTGATCTCAGTGAAATATTAATGTTGGTATCCTTGCACGCAATCAATATTTCTAACAAAATTAAAAAAAAAACAATTCTGGCCAATCCGGAAGTTCGATGTGAATGGTTCACCGTGAATTTATATCCTTCGTACTTAATAGACTTTTCTGACAAGATGCAAATTTAAAGTTTGATTTTGATATGATTAAAAGCGTTCGACAGCAGCTAAATCGAACTATTGGTCCAAATTAATAGGATGGTAAAACTGAACGCTCATCAAATCTAGTATGGAGGACCTTATTCTTTGATCTGTATATTGAATACCAATATACAATAGCATCGGAAAGTAAAAAAAAATTGACAAATAAACTAGATTTAAAAAATCGAAATTTCTCCAATCATGAAGAAAAATTGATATTCAAATTTAAGTTCATGCTTACAGGCACGCCTTCCTCTTAACGGACATAGCTGGGGCTTCGCGTAGATTTTTTTTTATTATTTGGAACCGTCTTGGAGGGCGGCGCGATCAATTTTTTTTTGACCCATATCAAGGGCCACCCTAATATATATATACACACACACACAGGGTGAGGGACATAAAGTGTTACAGAGTAATAGCACTCAAACTATTGATAAAATCCAAAAATGCTTCAGACAAAAGTTTCAGTGTTTGAGAAGGCCACCATACTGGACCACCCTATTGTTTTTATCGGTAGAAGCGCTGAAGCTCCGTCAAGGTCGACTCCACTTTTTTAAATGTAAGTTTAAATTTTTGTAAATTTTTTTAATATCTCGGATCAAACTATTAAGTTTTTAAATATCTCGGATAACTGCCAAATATTTGGTAGTGATCCGAGATATTTAGTTTTGTATTTTATTTTAATAGGTGACCTCGAATGACCTTGAACGACTTTGACCCCCTAATGTTTTTCATGCGGCTTGAGGTGCTCCACAAGATGGTTGAAGAAAAAAATGTACCATGCTATTTTAAACAGTGGAGTTCACCTTGACGTAGCTTGAGCGCCTCCACCAAATAAAAATGGGGTGGTCCAGTGTGACGGCCTTCTCGAACACTGAAACTTTTGTCTGAAAGATTTTCGGATATGATCAATAGTTTGAGTGCTATTGCTCTGTAACACTTTACGTGCCTCATCCTGTATGTGCGTGCGTGTGTGCGTGCGCGTGTGTGCGCGCGCGCGCGCGCGTGTGTGTGTGTGTGTGTGTACGGAGATATATACATCATAGATAGAGAGAGAAAGAAAGGCGTGAATTCCCTTACTCACACATGCCAGGACCAAAAGATTGATCGATAATCTCGCTCCAACTGTCATTTTTTTGTTTTCTTATTCTATCAGTTGATCTCTCGGTGAGTCGCGCAAAACGCCATCGAAGACTGAATGTTCGAAGGTTCACAATCGCTGTTGCGAATTTGATGCAGTCTTTCCGTATCTTTATCGTTCGATCGCCAGATTTCGTAATCTTGTCACCTTTTTTTAAATACGATTCTTGCAAGTATGATGTTCCTTCGTGGTCAATGTACTCGCGACTTATCTGTGTGTTGATTTGCATATTCATAATGCGCGGGCACTAAGAACACCGAAGTATGCGTTAAGAATGTAGAAATACAAGATTCGTTCTTGTATATACACACCATTCTTTCTCATCCTCTCACTTTGTATATATATATATATATCGATGAAAAAAGTATACACTGATGTCTCTATACAAAAGTTGGCTAATCAGCACATCTGACTATTCCGAGAACCGGCCAACATTTTTTACCCTCGACTTTGGTTTCGGACACAAGACGCTCCTTGAAATGGCCTTTATACGAATATGCTTATATTTTTCGAAATTTAATTTCGCAGACACTAGGATACCACTATCGGGATAATACTGATATTTAAATGTCTTCAAAACCACCTTTTATGTATAGCGGAGCACGAGTGCAACACGCTGCGCTCGGGTTGCAAGGTCGCATAACTTGAACTCAGAGAGATTCTAAGCGTGTGTTGTGTACGGGAGGCATTGAAAATAGACAACAGTCTTAGGAGTAGTGAAGATTCGGATTAGTCAGACTCTACAGATTCGTATCAGGCCGGAGGTTTCTCTACAGGAATAGATCATTTTTCCGAATATCACGTTGGAATTTTTTTTTTCAACGTTGATTTTCACGTGTCACAAAGGAAAAAGAAGGACTATTTCCTCTGTCGACTTGATCGTAGAAAATGACATTGAACCCTCCCAATAAAAGATTGTTGGAGATCCCTTAACGACTCTTCCATGTTACAACTGGACGTGGATTTGAGGGGCTATACCAGTGTGACACTTGCAAAAAATCGATTTTTTTTGCCTTTTTCGACAGTTTACTTTCAAGAATATCCTGTAAAAATTTCAAGGACGTATTTTTATCATTTTATCTTGCAAAACTCGATAGTTAAATCTTTAAACGCGTTTTTCTCGAAATGAGATTTTTCAAATTTGCTGACAATGTAACTCAAATAGCAATGATCCGATCGACTTGAAATTTGAACTGAGTACTCTTGAATATATTTACTCTACAATGACGTAGGATATTTTTGATTGGATGAAAATTGACGATTTGGCATTGAAAAAAAAAACGACCATTTTATAGTCAAGAAAAAAGACTTTTTTCCTAAGTGCACCATTTTGTTGGATTTTGATATTTTTCGAAAATCCTACGTCATTGTACAGGAAATACCTTCCAGTTTAACGACGTTTTGTCCTTTTTCGTTTTCAGCTACTCAATCGGCCGGAATCACGTCAGCAATGGAGGACCTTTTGTCGCGCCTCCGAAGGCGGCGCATAAGTCGCTTGGATCTCAATATTTTTCTATGAAAAAATGATGTAATATAGGTCAAATATATCCAAATATATTCTTAATTTTCCGAAACATTTAATTGAGTACTTTTCTTTCAAAAAATGCCCGAAAATCACCCAAATTTTCAGCATTCACACCGGTGTAGCCCCTTAAGAACTTTTCACTTTATCAGTTTTATATAATGAATGACGATGCAGTGCAACGAGAATGAGAAAATTATATTTTCTCCCGGTGGTGGAATAAAGTATTGGTTGGGGAGATACCTTTAGGCGAGACATTTTTTGCTTATTTTCATGATTTTTTTTAAAGGAAAGATTTCTTCACTATTTTGCGATTTAATGTATGTTTTATTACTATTTTTGCTGTTACATGGTATTTTTTTTAAACATTTATGAATCTATAATAATGTCGGAGGTATAGCACGGTTTTCTAAGCGGGGTGCGGCGGATGTTGTCAGACGGCGTAACACGTAGCGTCGGCGTGATTAATCTGAAAAAATACCAACATAGATTTTTCTTTCATTGATACTCATACCCAGAATATGAACCACGAAAAAGTGAGAAATGTTGAAAATCAATAAAATAGTACGCTTTGGAACGAAACGATTGAATTTTCCGAAAAAATGCTATATTTTGCAATTAAAAATACTTTTTTTTTCAAACATTGTGGTTCATATTTTAGACAATAAGGGTAGAAATATTTCCACAAACCTTCATCAGAACTGGTCGATTAGTTTTTTAGCTATACGTCACGCCAGTTTTGAAAATGCAGCTTAGAAGACCGTGCCATACCAGCGCTATTTTTAACGATAAATAATTTTTTTAAATACCACGCAATAGCCAAAAGTAGCAATAAAACATACTCCAAGTCGCAAAATCGGTGAAGAAATCTTGCCTTGAAAAAATACCATGAAATCTGCAAATATTTTCCTCCCCTGAAGGTGTCTACCCCCTTAATTAACGAAGTAGATAAATTCGAGCAGTGACATGGGTGGGCGAGTAGTATAATTTGTCTATCGCGAAAATACACGTTGCATCGTATACGTCCGTACACACTCGTTCACTAACTACTTGACGAGTATTCGCCTCTTAGGAAGCTCTATACCAATGGAAGTGGAAACAGACGTGATTCGTATTCGTGTGTGCGTGTCTCACACGTGTAGAGACATTTTCTCCCTTCTTTTCTTCCCCTCGTATCGCGGCCGGTCGATTCGAAAGCTTTCTTACCCGCCTCGGCCTCGTCCTCGAGACACGTCACAGTGCTGATTTTCTTGCCACCAACACTTAACAGCGCACGACAACTCTTTCCCCATTCCCCCTTTCGGCGCAAATTTCGGATTTCTCTTCTTTAATGTTTCCCGAAGCTCGGAGTTGAGCCAAGAAAATGCTATCCACGTTTCGAAATTGCCCCCGCTCGCACGGACGATCAACGTGGTTTAATGAGCAATTAGAAAACGGATGTAAATAGAGATTTTCCAACGTCGGCATTTGTTTCGAAAACTCAAATGGCCAACTTCATCCGTTCATGCTAACGGAAACGATGGTACACCTATTCAATCGGCTGGGTCGAAACTTCTTCCCCCCCCCTTAATTCGATCGAAATAACGAGCCAAATTGTACCTCGGTGAATTATTTTTTGTTCCATTCGGGTCAGACCTATTCTTATTGAGCTAAATTTGCCGATCAAGATACCAAGTTATTTCTTTACTCTCGCCAAAATATTACAAATTGTAAATTCAAACAAAACGAATCACTTTGATCCAGCGCATTGCCAGCTTATCGCTGTAATCTAATACAGCTATACTCGTTAAGGGGCTGTACCAGTGTGAACGCTGAAAGTTTGGGTGATCTCCGGGAATTTTTTGGAAGATAAGTACTCAATTAAATGTTTCGGAAAATCAAGAATATATTTGGCTATATTTGACCGATATAACATCATTTTTTTATAGAAAATATATTGAGATCCAAGGGACTTATGCGCTGTCTTCGGAGGCGCCAAAATAAAAGTTCCACCACTGCTGACATGATTCCGGCCGATTGAGTAGCTGAAACCGAAAAAGAAAAACATGTCGTTGAACTGGAAGGTATTTCCTGTACAATGACGTAGGATTTGCGAAAAATATTAAAATCTAACAAAATGGCGTAGTAATGAAAATAAGTCTGTTTTCTTGTCTATAAAGTGGTAGGTTTTTTCAACGCCAAATCGTCAATTTTCATCCAATCAAAAATATTCTACGTTATTGTAGAGTAAATGTATTCAAGAGTATTCAGTTCAAATTTCAAGTCAATCGGATAATTTCTCTTTGAGTTACAATGTCAGCAAATTTGAAAAATCTCATTTCATATTGTTGAAAGAAAAAATCTTGAACGTATAAAAATCTCATCTCATATTCTTGAAAGTATAAACTGTCAAAAAAGGGAAAAAAATCGATTTTTTTTTAAGTGTCATACTGGTATAGCCCCTTAACAATTTGAAGGGTCAGAGTGATGCATTTTTTTCTAGTAACACAATGGTTGGAATAAATTATTTTTTTGCAATGTTACAATGGAATTTTTTCGGAAGAAAATGTTTGAAAGTGTTCATGGTGTTGCAGTTGGCGTTGCAGTCCTCCAGCGGCGAGGCCCGAAACGGCGGGATCTCTACCAGGCTCAAATGTAATCTGAAACGAAAACGAAAAAAAAAATTCTTCAAATATATCCAAATGGCTATGGGTCCACGATCCACTTTTCGAAATTTTATATAATACGAAAAATTACAGTTGCTCCAAAGAAAACCTCAGATTTCTCTTGAAAAACAGCATGCCGAAGTCATTGTTATTGACAAATGGTTCATCCAATTAAAAAATGCGATCGTGAACCAAAAATGACTACTGTCTGAACGCTAACTGTGCAATTTCAAGTCAATAGTGACTTGATGATGTCAAATCACCGACGCACACTGTTCCACTAAAATAGGTGTAAATTCGTCAATTTTGAGAATTTCAGTCTGGTTAATCTTAAAATATTCTTGAAAGTTCACACCACACAACAATATTAAAAAAAAGAGATTTTTCTAAGTTTCCAAAGAGGGATGCCCCCTCAAGTCTACAAAATAACAAAAGTAGATATTCTGAGTTTACTTTACAAATCCAAAACTCTACTATTTCCACTCACCCCAAATGACGAAGGACAAGAACATTGTCCTACCCCCAATCGACTCAAAGATCTCAATGATTTTCTCCAGTCCCACGAGACAGCGATAAAAAGAAATTTAATTTTTATTCAGTGCACTTGGTCTCGAAAGCTCCAAATATTCCAGCAAACATTTCAAGTCCGCCAAAATTAATTAAAGTGCGGCGTGACAGTGGTAAAAACAAAAGGAAACGAGAGTCCGATCCCTCTAAGATATATATACATATATATTTTAACCCTCGTTTATCTTGGTCTCTCTCTTGCACTCTCCCTCCCTCTCTCTCTCTCTCTCTCTCTCTCTCTCTCTCTCTCTCTCTCTCTCTGACTCTCACTCTCTGTTGGTAAAACGGCGCAAGTCTTTTTCGACTTCCTCGAAGCTCTCAGCTGTTCTGCGCGTAAACACGTGCGCGCCAAGGGGGGGTCTTTGCGATGCGATGTGTGCGCGGGTGTTATACGACACACAAGCTTGAATCTCCACGTCGTAGTTGTTTCCGTTCTCCCACACATTTGCACGGATATAGAGAGAGCGCGATACGTGTGCGAGTTGCTCACTATCGGGTGAAATTAGTGGCGCTTTCTCGAGTGTATAAGTTGGCGTGCTATCTATATGTACATAGATATCTATATATATATATATAGGTATGTATGTATGTGTGTCGTTTATATGTATGAACATAAAAGGGTGTACGAATGTGTAGTGGGTGAGTGGGTGAGTTCGAATAGCTGGTGGTGGAGAGAGCAAGAGACCCAAACGAGGGAGGCAAAGCCAGTAGCTCAGGCGCGCCGGAGCGACTAGCAGCCATTTTACTCGAACCTCCGCGAAAAATTGCCTCTACGAATCAGCAAAACACGCGCAATTTAACCAACCCGCTTAACATTATATCTTGTGTCTTATTCTAATTCGATTAACCCGTCCGTGGCATCTTTCCGAAGCAAAAATCAACCAGACGGTTCATCACAACCGTTTCAAAGGTTCCTGTGTATTTTTTCTGTTTCAATTCTTCGTTGGGTTTCCTCGTGGAGAAAATTACGATTACGTGCTCACCCTTGTCTCAGCGGATGAGATGCTGTCGATTGCCGTTGAGAATTAATACCACGGGTTAATTGACGCGACTGTCCATGCGCGACAATGTTGTTGTTTGGGTTGATCCGAGATAGAAAGAGTATCGCCGACGATCGGGAGTGATCGAGTGACACGCACGTGTTCGCGTTATACAAAGTGCATAAGTGCGGAATTCTCCACGATAGATTACGCGTGTGATTGTGAGATACGAGGTTTTTTTTTGCCCGAGGAAAAGGTGAAAACAAAAAGGGAGGACCACGAGGGATTGGATACACGCTAGGTGAGCGAGATACGAAGAGTACCACTCTTGTCGCGAATTCTCTGCGCAGGACCGTTTAAACTCACCGCCTGCTTTGCATGCCTAGCTCTTCTCTCTTTGTTTCTCTCTCCGTCTCTCGTTCTCTACGTTCTTCCTTCTCCGTCTCTCTCGCCACCATGAACCACCTCTCCTCTTTACTCTCTCCTTGTTGGCAATAGACACCTCCCTCCTGGCTGGAACGAGACTACACATCCAACCCTCTCCTTTCTCTACTCCTCTCAATATCTCTCTCCCACCCCCCCCCCCCCTCTCTCTCTCTTTCGGCTCGTCCGACAGAATAGACCGATGAAAATTGTGCGGGAAACTATGCTGTACCAACCCTCTCGAGTGTTCTCTCAGCCAACCGGTGAACCCGGGCAAACCTTGGTCCGTAAAGACCCTTGTATCAGGTAAATGACGGAAGAGAACATGGAAAATTAATTCATTAAAAAATCAACGACAAAATCCGTACTGAACTAAATGCTGATTGCGGCGACAGTAAACGAAAAATGAAATGATGATACAACACAAGAAAATACGATTGAATTGCTGATAGTTTAATTTATTCATTGAACAACCTGACCAAAATGGTGATAGGATAAAGTTATGCATTAGTAAGAATTGAAAGAATCGAAACAACTCAATCACAACTAGTTGTGATTGAGTTGTTTCGATTCTTTCAATTCTTGTTGTGATTGAGTTGTGATCAATCACAACTAGTTGTGAGTGAGTTGTCATCAATCGCACCTAGTTGTGATTCTAGTCAACTCGTTTTGCGTGAGTTGTGTTTCTAGTCAACTCGTTTTGCGTGAGTTGTGATTCTAGTCAACTAGTTGTGAGTGAATTGTGATTCTAGTCAACTAGTTGCAAGTGAGTTGTGATTCTAGTCAACTTGTTGTGATTCTAGTCAACCAGTTGTGAGTGAGTTGTGATCAATCGCAATTAGTTGTGATTCTAGTTAGCTAGTTGTGATAGATCACAAATACACATCAAAACGACGAAAAAATAAAAAGTTTTAGAATACCTATATTTAATATACATTTATATTTACCAACATGTTTTTCTGACCCCAGATTTTTTTAGATTTTCATGGCTCGGTTTCATGAATAGTTCACTGATTAATTACATTTCATCGCCGGGTAAGTCACTTAATAAAACAACGGAGCCAGTAGCCACCTCTGTCGTAGTTTTTTTCGAGGTTATGTCCATCTCTATTGACACATAGGTACACACAAAAGAGTTGACTGCATCCACACCATTAGCAGCATTGACCTAGAAAGGATCTGGTTTATACGAAAGAGGAAGAGGGAGAGAAACAGACAGATACAGAAAGTGGGGCATTGACGTTGCCAGTTGATTTCCAACACACATGGCCAACCCTTGCGGTTCTCCACCAACGATCCTTCGTTTTCGTCAAGATATTGGCGAACGTCTCGTGTCATTTGGTCGTCGAGCACGTTACGAAATGCAACGTACAACATGCTGGGGCTGGAGTAATTATCAATTAAAACTTAAATCGTCCGATTAGTGACGCCAAAAATGTTTCAATCTCTCACGTTTTATTGAGAACATCCTGCATTTTACGATAAAATGGTCGTAAATACTGGTCGTGATAAGGTGGTTTATCGTGAAATTGTACAATACACGGGACCGTCTGTCAGGTACTTGCTATCTTACAGCAACACACTCGCATCTTTTCGTCTCTTCTCCGTCCATTTTCTCGAGTGTCAAAAAGCCCATAGGCAGAATGCATAGAATAATGAGAAGACGAATAAGACGAAGAATATATGACGAAGATAAAGACGCAGGGCGGCGAGCAGAGCACGGAGCATCAGCAAACAGCGTTAATGCTGGCTCACGTAATGAGCGAGTTGGCTCCAACGAGCACATATTTTCTTTTACGACGCCTAAATATAATCCTGACTGTGGGGGATGCGATATGTGTTCGTGCTTATTCTCCGTGCTCTCTAAATTCGAAGTCCAGTCCTTTCAGGCCACCTCCTTCCCTCCCATGTATCCCATGTGATCCCTCTGGAATTATCCAGAGAGGTGATGGTTCAAAAATTCGTGATTACTTGCTATCGCGTCATCTCGCCTACGCTCCAGTATCCTTTTCATGGCTATGTATTCAGTGATGAGTGTATATACATATATATTTATAATAAGCGTGTCACTGACGGGGAACATCACTTGAGTGCGTTCTATTTTTGTTAAACTCATATATGGAATAAAGTATTGAAAACTAATACTAGTAAAAAGTTTCATTTGCATCGCCTTTTCGTTTTTTTTTTACAAAACTGTTACACCGTTAAACATCGCTCTCTTACAATTTAACATGCATCTTTCCTTTTTTTATTATCTTTAATTTTTGTCACACTCTCCATTACCACCGTTTCTCTTTTTTTCCACTCTTTTTCAATTTCCCTAAAAAATTTCACATATTTACATCTATCTCCATTCTCAGCAACCCTATTAATTCATCCTCTACTCCCTTCTTATCCTGTTCCCCGTTTACTCACTTCTCTACATATCTTTTCGCTTCCTTAGATATTACCCCTCTTCCTTTTTCACACGTAATCAGGTGCTCCATTGTTTCCCTTTTTCTTTTACATATCCTACAAGTCCATTCCACTTCCCCCTTTTTTACATCGCTCCCTATATTTTCACACCTTATCCTCCCTCATGTTTCCTTATCCTTTTGTTCAACTTTTTTTGCCGCCCAATACTTCCACGGTGCTTCGTCGTTTTCTATTATCACAAACCATTATACGGCGATTGTTGTATCTGTTCTTTTTCTCTCTCTATGGTATTTCTTTTTAAGTTTTTCCATCCCTTGTCTATTAAGTTCTCTATTATTTTTATTTTCTTACCTCCTTCATCATATAAATTATTTTCTCGGTTTTGAATTCCCTTGATACTTTCATAAAGTCTTTTCGAAGGCTTCCTGTTCGAGATTCCTCTTATTCCCTCTCTCAAACAAATATTCCGCCATCTATTACTTTCCATTCTTATCACTAACTTTATATACCGCAGGGCTCTTTCCCTAATTTTGTACTCGAATGTTGGTACTCCTAACTCGGTTCTCCATACGGGTCAAGCATTGAGAACTATTACACACATTTTGTTATCTGCGAAAAAGCGGGTTTAAGGGGGAGCCACCCTTCAAAGAAAGGCGTGTTACCAATTAACCCTACGTTGATACACTGGGTCATTGTGACCTAGACGAATTTGAAATAACATGCTCATTTTCCCAAAAGTGGAAGTTTTCAATATTATTTACAATTCACTTACATACTCACCGAATTTCAATTATGGAGGCATATTAAGAAATGTTTAAAGTATCCCCGATGTTTTTCAGTCAAAATCGACCGAAGATTCGTTAATGGCAGGTGGATGAAGCACTAACCAGATCAAATTGACCGAGTCTGTTCAAACCGTGGCGTATAAGTGTGTCAACGAAGGGTTAATTTCTTTTTTCAATACTTCTCCAGTGAATGTTTCATCGCCTTACAATAAAAGAATTTTGAATTTTGTTTCATTCAGATCCGTGGACTAAAAGTGCAGTCACCCCTCGAAGCACTTTTCTACAAGGGGTAGTTTCCCTCCTTAACATCGTTTTTCCGCCCATTAAAATAAAAACTCGTGTCTAATAGTTTTCAATGCTCCATCACATATATGACTTTCAACAAAACTGAAGGCGGACACTTGAGTGATGTTCCTTGTGAGACAAATATAAATCCAAGGTCATCCCTTTACCGATCCGATTGAAATGCGAAAAGGGTATTCTTTGTAACGCTGCTTCGTGTTTGTGTTTTCTATTGTTCGGGAGCGCATTTTCTTTTTGCTTCACGTTAAGCCGAGAGTGATGAAGATAAGGGCGATTAGTCAGAGAAAGAGAGAATAGTTTAGGCAGACGGGATAATTCGACAGTGAGCTTTTTTTATATTTTTCCGTGCCTTTCGGTGACATTTGCGTGTGGCCGAATAAACTACCGCCCCCCCCTCTCTCTCTCCCCCCTCTCTCTTTCTCTCCCCTCTCTCTCTCCCCCCTCTCTCTCTCTCTCTCTTTCTCTCTCTCTCTCAACGTCCAACACGCCAGACGACAATTAACCTGGCAAACTGGCCGACCAAGCGGCAAAAGAGCCCCGCGAGCTCCGAGGCACCCCATCCTCCTATGCGTACAACGTGTATGTATATGTAGAGTTGACTATTAGAAAGGGAGAGACCAAGGGGGTGGATCTAGGCCCGTCATTATCGTGATTATTATTCCGGGGTGCCTTAATCACATCCTGTCGAGTCGTGTCATTGTTTCCTAAGCATTGTTATGTTCTTTATACTACTACGGGTATGCTGTATAGAACTGCGCGGAGCTTCGATTTTTTTTCGCTTATACACAACTGCCCCGACTATGTACCGCCTACCCCTTTTCGCGAGTATTCTACACCCCTTCGATGATGATGAGGGTGGACGGTGGACTTTTCGATCCCGTTTGACTGAAAAATTAATAGGCTCTCTACTTGCTTTTTTTTTTTATTGAAGACACTGCATATTATTCACATATTCACCATTTCGTATCGCGGATCGAAGACTCTTTTTTATTCACTGGAACCGTGTTTTATAGTATAACTTGGTTTTTTTTTCTTACTCGCTTTTACCTCGCCCTCAAGCCTCTCGTTTGTGAAAAAGCACAGGTATAGCAGGTGTATGTATTCCGAGGTAGGTGCGCGGCATTCGTGCGGCTAATTATCTGCCCCCGTTGATCAAAGCGGGATCTTATACCGAGCTCAACGGCCATAGACAGAGGCAGAAAGGGGAAAGCTCTAGGCACCATCGAGTACCTTCAACTACAGCTAATATCCCACACGGAGGAACCTTTGTAATCTTTACGCGTTTCCGGTTTAGCTACGAGGAGAAAGACAGAGAGAGAGAGAAATGAGGTCCTTGACTCCTTTGGGAACTTTTCTTCAAATCCCTTTCGTCCACCCGCTAACCCTTCTTTTTTCTCGAAAGCTGTCGGGTATTTCTCGTCTTCAATTTCACTGCCTTAGTAGCCAAAATGTAGAGCGATAACACAGGTCAAGAAAAAAGTTGAATTTATATTTTAATAAATACATTTTTATTGTAAACATCGAATAATAAAGAAAATATTCATTTTTTACTTATAAAGTTTGCGTTTGTCTTTTTTACGTTGACAAATAAGTCGTGAAGTTTTTCGTTGATAGGGCAAGCAGCACGTTTGAATAACAAAAGCAAACTTTATCTAGTAAAACTGGTTGTTCTTTTATTAGTTAGGTAGAAAACATCAAAATTTGACTCCACAACCGAGACTCAAAATTTGCGTGACCGGTGTAATCCATAACCCATGCGATTCCGTCGTTAGCTCAACCTTATTTTCATATATGCAAAAAAAAATTCGCACCAAATACCGCAGACTCGCGGAGGACTGGGCAACGAAGCCTTTGTCAGGATTTTTCAATTGCGGGTCATCTTAATAGTCGACACATTTTTGGGGAAAATAATAATTTCGATGCACTCTTTCAAACCCGTCGAACGGCGTTCTTTCGAATATGTATATATACAAATATATATACAGTGTGTATCTTAACTACTAGTTTTCCGTCCGTGAGCATATAGGGTATACTTTTCCAAGCAAAATGCTTTTTTCAAAAATGTTGTGCGACAAAAATTGATATTCACGAGTAAAGTCCAAGTCCGGTGAGTAAACAATGGCACAGTAGTTTCGGCGTCCAAGCGAGCGTGGGCGTGGATTCAAATCCTCATTCCGGCAAGTGGACTTGAACTTCCAATTTTTTATTTTGAAATTTGGGTTTTAAACGTTATCCGGTCGCCCAAATAAGGTATTAAATAATAAATAAAAAATGTTAAACAATGTTATCCATCGTTTACTCGAAAGATCTTTTAATCTTTAGATCTTTCGAGGAATCAATGGACAATATTGTCAAACACTTTTTATTTATTACTCAATACTTTATTTGGACGTCCGTATAAGGTTCAAAATTCAAATTTGAACATTCGAAATTGAAAGTTCAAACTTTCAATTTCAATTTCAATTTAACAAAAATCAATGGATATTAATTCACTTGCGCGAACGTGGTTTCGAGCCCGCGCCTACTCTCGCTTGGACGCCGAAACTACTGTGCCATGGTTTACTCATCGTTGGACTTTACTCGTGAATATCTCGGCCAATTTTTGTCGCACGGCATTTAAAAAAAAAGCGTTTTGCTTGGAAAAAGACACTCTATGTTCTCGCAAAAGGAAAACTAGTAATTAATATACACCCTGTATATATATTTAAATATTCGCCGATATTCTCGTTATGAAGGATTGATGTTGAAAAAACTGTCGTGTCCTTAAAACAATTATTTGTGGAAAGTTTATGTGTGTCTTCTTTTCCCATTGCGAAATACGTATTTTGAAGCGAAATCAAGAATTTTATGAATGTGCAAAAAGCTCTCAATAAATCTCAACATAAAAATGCGATCAAAGGGGTTGGGGCGGACGAAGCCCGTCAGCAATATATATAAAATATCGCTGCTTTGGAAATGGGAGAAACGGAGAGAGAGAGGGAGTGAAAGAGAGAGAGCGAGAGAGAGAGAGAGAGAGAGAGAGAGAGAGAGAGAGTACCGGCTAGAATATATGCTCTAATTTTAGGCGATTGCCTTCGGTCTCCGTCAACCATGGATTATAATTAGATACAGAAATATCCCGCAAGAAGCGAACATGAGTCCCACCACCCACTCTACCAACACTGTCGATTCCGTGCTTGTAAGTTATACAGCACGAACTGGGCAATCTATACCAGACATTTCTCCATGCATGCACACACACACGCACACATGCACATCCGTGTATACGTATGCATCAGTGTACACATGCAACGCGTTATTCGCCATGATATTGTAGTACCCTTAAGTCTATCTATAGTTACGTTGAAATGCATTTGTACGTACATGCAGTATATACGAACTAGCTGGCGAACCCACCGAGCTCTTCATCCCGATATGTCTGCTAAGCCGAGGTCTCATACAAAATCCGCAACGAACGAGAACCTACGAAAAGTTGCCGTCACTCGTGGAGGCGCGAAGATTTTCTTCCCGCATATTAAACATTGTGCGGAATTTCGATTGCGCTCATACGCAAAGCGCTGATCCTGACGGCGATAAAACACGACCAGGGGCTAATTTTAAGGCGTGTGATGTAGAGCAAGAGGGATACATGTACGTGGGTGCATAGATACGAGTTTTCGAGCCAATGACGTGTAGAAACGTGATTCGAAGAAGCGATTCGAGCATGTGGGAAATATTTGTCGATTCGTGCTCAATGCTTATACGATATTTCAGAATCCAGTCTGAATTGAATCAGGCTTCGTTGAGGACAATCAGAAATGATAATGTTGAAAATGAATTTAGTTGTTTGGCTTTTTAGCTGATTTGTGCGGGCAAAAGAATTGAACAAACACAAGAGTTTATGAGATTTCGGAAAGCAGTTTTCATGTTAAATTGCTTCGTACGTTATCTGGGCGGAGCAGTCCTGTGAACGACAATTTTACATGGTTATATTGAAAGTCTGTTTGGATTTTTGCTATTTTGGCTAATTTTTGCGGTTTTCCTGAAATCTATCGTAGGGTGTCATTGAAAAACTCGAAGAAACCCGAGTATTAAGACGAAATTTTGGAATGCAGTCTTCATCCCTTAGCTGGGCCGAGCGGGCGTGGTGAACGTTAACTTTGAATGACTGCCATTTCTGCTCATCAGCGGACTATTCCTTTACTTTGCTGTAAAGCTAATGTGTCGTTAAAGAAAGCCTTGAATTCGGAGCATTAACACGGTTAATGGGCGTTGCAAGCATACCTAATTTTACATTTTGCCATAATATTTCCAAAGATTGCAATATTAAGTAAAAATAATATATTGATAATAATAATAATGAAATTTATAATTTAAATACAATATTATGTTATTATTATTATTATTAATCAATAATAATAATAATAATAATAATATAATGATAATAATATATCATTTATTAGTAGCAGATTATTAATTCATAGTAACCAATTGTGACGTTGACCCTTCTAGATGAATTTTCCCAAAGTCTGGCTGAATCGCTTTCTCACCCCCCGTTAATGGTCCATCCAACCCATTTCACAGAAATCACCAGGCGAGTTTGCAAGATAAATTTTGCAAAGAAAAAGAAAGCGCACTAATGGCATTTCGCTCATCCTCTAAAAATTGTCATAACACAGAAAAATCGTGTTTTGAGATTGACTACATGTTATTCATAGCCCTCAAAAAGGTTAAAAAATTTCACGATGAATAAAATCGTTACAGGCTCATTTAAATAAATATTTACGTCGCAGTGGCCTCACGAAAGGAACAAATAATAATTAATATAAGTTTTTCTGAAAGCAGTATTTTTGTGGTATGACAGTTTTCCAGTGGATAAGCGATTTGATAAATTTCTGTGAAGGACGCCGCATTCGTAGGCCTTTTTAATGTAGAGCTTTTGTGGCCTCGGCTGCATGGAGAATATAAAATCTGTGTTTTTCTTCTGAATAACAAATAAAACGTAATCGATGTAAACATATATATATGGGAGATTCCACACCGTTTCACCTCGCCCGTGACCCCCATTTATGGTGTTCCTGATTTTTGTTTGTAAAATTGTATGCGTTGAAAGGAATATCCGCATGAATTTTTAGATTTTTTTCTCTTCCTTTTTAGGAGTTATAACTTTCCGAAAAAATGTCGATTTCCGAAGTTTTGGAAACGTTTCAACGCTGATAACTCGTAAACTGATTGAGATATCGACAAGTGCCACTATACAATTTTTTTCATTTTGCAGCATACTTTCGCTAAAAATATGAAAAAAATTATCCATTATCAAGGTCAACGTTTTTTTTTAAATTCTAAAGTGTAAAGACTATTTTTTTGAAAAATGATTACCTTTTTTCTTTTTTCCGAAAAATTCTCAACAATAGAGTGACCTATTATATGATTTTTAAGACTAGGCTTTCCGTGGGCCCATTTTTTTTCGAATTAATCACATTTTTTAGAAGATTTTTATCTTTTTTTATCTCCAATAATGTTGTTAATGATTGTGTGATTTCCAAATCGGCTTCGACAACAATTGTTTTTAATGATTTTTTTTTTCGTTCAATTCCGCACAAATTTAAAACAAACCGTATGTGTATATATATATATATATATATATATATATATATATATACATGGGCGCAGTAAAAAAGAGCGTTTGGATCTCATCGAGATTAAACGACAATGACGTTCCGGCTCATATGGCCGTTAGAAAACTTGGCCCGGCACTTTTCTATACGAGCCTTAGGTCGATTCTGTGCGTGTGTGTGTGTGTGATGGTTCCGCGACCGCGTCTATAGTCGTTTACCAGGGGTGTGAGCCCGGATATCTCAAGGCCTACATAGATACGCCAGGGTAGTGAAGGTTTCCTCGTAATTCGGTTCATCCTCGGGGTTAGTATAAGAACTCCTAATGCGGCAGCGGTAATTATTGTACAAACCCAATCGATATATGGCTTGGGGATGAGCTCGAACGAATGAGAACGCAGGATGAATAAGAAAGAAAAAAAACGAAGAACCGTGCTACGTTTGATTATAAGCCGGAACTCTTGGAGAGTCGAGCGTGAGTCAATCGACAAATGACATGTGTGTATGTATATGGGAGAAGGGAATTTTGAAGACTGTCGATTTCGGGGACCGGTCACATAGTAACCTATTGTCCCCATACTTCTCATTATGTAAAATGTTTTTAACATCACTTTGAAATAATGAGTATTATAGTAATAATCTACAAATACAAATATACTCATAAATACTGGTATTTATGAGTATATTTGTGCAATTGTCATTTCAGGGACCGAACGACGTTCATTAATTATACTCATTATCTACAAATTCAGATATCCTCATAAGCACTCATATTTATGAGTATATTTGTGCAATTGTCATTTCAGGGACTGTACTGCGTGTAAAATCGAAAATTGGGACACAACAAATTGGAGGATAGTACCCGAACGGCTAGATGTGCTGATAGTCGATATTGCATACATGTAATGGGTTCGAAAGGTTCTTTGCCCACGTATATATATATATATATATATATATATATATATATATATATATATATATATGGGGTGTTCTGTTCTGCATTGATAGTCCTGCATGTGATCCTGTTATGATCATGTCCTGCTATATGCTAGAGTTTTGGTTTAGTAGAAGTGCCACGATTTTCAATTTTTTGGGCCTTATGTTATTGTTTGAAAAAAATCATCTACTTTTGGTTTTTCGTATGCCATTTCTACAAATGATATGAATCGACAATAGCTAAGCAACTTTTTTAAGTCATTGGCACGATATGCGTAGTACATGTTTTTTTACACCGCAGACCAACAAAGTCAGATATTCGAATTGATTTGTATGAAAATTCTGCATAAGATCTTTCTTCATAAAGTTTCCTTGACATTTAAGGGAAGTTTCTGCCTTGTTGGGCCAAAAAATGTTCGATTTTTCACCAATTTTTTATGCAAAAAGTATTAAATATAGAATGTTCATATTTGGTATGTTGACTAAGCGGTCTTTATTGAACATCAAAATATTTTTTTAAATTTGACAAAACATGGTGGGGGAGTGGGAGGAGCCACGTATGTCGGTGCGCGGGCGATGACATTCTTCGCTTGCCGAAGTCCTCAGTCCCGGACAGGTGATCTGAAGCAAAAAAATCAAACATATTTTTACTTTGGACAACATCCTGTATAAGTTGAACTAGAATTATCCAAAAATATCCAAAACTATCCAATAGTTTTGATTTAATTAACAAAAAACTGCGAAATTTTTTGGGAAAAAAACAAACGTCCTTCCGATCGCTCACCATATTTTTATTTTTCAATTTTTCTTCTTGATTCTAGTTCAACTAATACATAATATTGTACAAAATAAAAATACGGTTTATTTTTTTGCTTCAGATCACCTGTCCGGGACTTGGGACTTCCGCAAGCGAAGAATGTCATCGCCCGCGCACCGACATACGTGGATCCTCCCACTCCGACCAGCATGTTTTGTCAAACTTAAAAAAATATTTTGATGTTCAATAAAGACCGCTTATTCAACATACCAAATATCGACATTCTATATTCAATATTTTCGCAAAAAAATTGGTAAAAAGCTGAACATTTTTTGGCCCAACAAGGCAGAAACTTCCCTTAAGGTTAAAAAGAATACTTTTATAGACAAAACAAATAACTAAGAGTATTTTTTAAAAAACTGGATTAAAAAAGTTATATTTTTGTAGAAATGGCATGCGAAAAACCAAAAGCAGATGATTTTTATCTCGAACACCGTGAGACTTTCACTAAACTGAAATTCCAGCATTGGTAGGGCATGGTCTGATCCATCGACAGTTGCCGGAGTATCCATTCATTACACGACACCCTGTATATATGTGTGTGTATATATATATATATATATATATATATATATGAGAGAGAGACCAACCCTTAGCAGGCCTCGACATCGTCACATACAACAACGAGACCCTTCGCGAGAACTACTCGCAAAGCGTGCGCTCCTCAAACCCATAATTTTCATATCCTTTTCCTTTCTCGTTTTTCATGAACATAAACGCACGACGTTCGCCTCGTCAACGTGTGCACCGACAAAACAAGGGGAAATATAATCCAGTCCCATCAATTTCGAATACAAAGACATTAAAAATAGGCGTCACATTTTTTTAACTTTTCGTTAGCACATTAACATTTGGCCACCATTTTGGCACACTGGGTCAATTTAACCCACATCATCCATCTCCCATAAACAACCCTCCGGTCGGTTTTTATTGATGAAAATAAGGTATACACTCTAAACATTTCTCAATATGTCTGCATAATTGAAATTTGGAAAGTATAACATTGAATTGATGTAAAATAATGATGGAAACTTTTAATTTTGGGAAATTTAGTATTTTATACACTCTAAACATTTCTCAATATATCTGCATTACTGGAATTTGGAGAGTTTGAAATTGAACTGTAAACAAATTGATGAAAACTTTTAATTTTGGGAGTCAGTATTTTATTTCAAATTCGTCAGGGTCAAAATGACCCAGTGTGTCAACGTAGAGTTAAAGTCAATATTTTATACCCGAGACTCCAGCAAAGGTGAATGTAGTTAGGAAAAAAAAGTGTACTTCCTTCTGTACAATGAGATGTCACAACGATCAATCGGATGGGTAATTTCAGACTTTTGTTCAAATTACTCGCAAACCGTATATTTAATTTTCTCGTAATTTTTGTCTTGCATATGGACGCTGATGGTTCTAACTGACGTAATTTCTTTATTTGACGGTGAGAGGCGCTAAAAATCAATTCGGAAATATTGATAGTGGATCGCGACTGCGCTGGTTCTTCGATCGAAGAGTATATTCAACGAATCCATCCATCGCAAAAAAATCCTGGAAAAGTTATGAAAAATATTGTCTCAATAAATAAGGTAAGCGCGGTAAGGGAGCGTAGGTCATTCCGAGGTGTTTAAAAATTCATCGTAATCCACACCCAAGGAGACTATTTGAAGACACTTTTTTTCCGCCCCTCCACTCTCCGGGCATGGACCAACCGGTACGAGAGCGATGATAAATTCGAATTAAAAATACGTGAATTCTCCTCCGCACTCGATATAGATACATGCAGGCAAGAAAAAAGAAAACAAGTATTATGGTAGTTACGTGCTCAAGGAATGAATAATGTCTCTCGCGGCGAATGAACGTGATGACGAAAATAAAAGTCGGAGCAAAAATCAAGAAAAAGAAACCCGCAAAAAGTCCCCGCCATGTCCATTGGGACCTCGATTCTTTCGCGAAATCGTGAATTATGCGCGCTTGAAATTTCGCAAATAATGCTCCGTTTTTTTTTTCTTGTTCTTTTTTTTCCTCATCGTCTTCGGACACAAGAGAAAAATCGAACGAGAAGGAAGTGGGTGTATTAATAAAACGTATAAATGAAAAAAAAAGTCGACAGCGCGAAGAACGGAATTGCGGACAATAAAATTAATCTTGCAAGTCGACGCTCGGAAAGACACATCAAACATTTAATGGTTTTTCTCGCGCGGTATCGTGGTATATAGACGCGCGCATCGGACGAGAATATTTCGCTTGGTAAAAGCTAGATATACAAGACGGAGTGAGAAGAGACGAGGGCTTGCCAAATTTTCCGCTGCACACGATACGCGGTGCCAAGCGTTTAATTATTCTTGCTTACTATTTTAGTGATCCTCTGCTCCGCGCTACATATATATTTATGCATGAATTTATCTATATATATATATATATATATATATACAGTTTCGACAGCGGGGGCGCTACAGCACGCCAATCTCGCAGTAACATAAATAATTAACCATCTCTCGTCGTTCGTGTGCGCTTTAGCCGGTGTTTATTGGAGGTGATCTCGTCGGGGTATCGCGCAGAATTCGTGCCAGTTATATTTCATATCCGTCTGCTCCGAGAAATGAATTTTCAAAGTCTTAAACGAGAGCACTGCTATTTTTCGTTGCACGTTATGTGAAGTAAATGGCACGCACATCCACATGTGTGTGTGTGTTTGCGCGTGTGCACATGTGTGTGGGGTGTGTATGCGTGTACGTGGGTGTGTGTACATGTGCGTGCTCGCGTGGGTGCGTGCGTGCGTGCGTGTGTGTGTGTGTGTGTGTGTGAGTGAGAGAATGGTGTGTGTGTGTGTGTGTGTGTGTGTGTGTGTGTGTGTGTGTGTGTGTGTGTGTGTGTGTGTGTGTGTGTGTGTGTGTGTGTGTGTGTGTGTGTGTGAAGATGGGTTTGTGTGTGTGTGTGAAGATGGGTGTGTGTGTGTGTGCGCGCGCGCGCGCGTGTACGTGGGTGTACGTGGGTGTGTGTGTGTGTGCGTGTGCGTGCGTGTGCGTGCGTGCGTCCGTGTGCGTGCGTGCGTGCGTGTGCGTGCGTGCGTGTGCGTGTGCGCGTGTGTGTGTGTGTGTGTGTGCGTGTGTGTGT
The DNA here is from genome assembly GCA_964007375.1 of Ophion obscuratus. Taxonomy (NCBI): domain Eukaryota; kingdom Metazoa; phylum Arthropoda; class Insecta; order Hymenoptera; family Ichneumonidae; genus Ophion; species Ophion obscuratus. The sequence goes on along the minus strand of OZ023314.1, from coordinate 20,488,174 downwards.
GTGTGCGTGTGAGGATGTGTGTGTGTGCGCGCGCGGGTGGGTGTGTGTATGTTTGGTGGGGGGTGTATGTGTGTGTGTGTATGTGTGTGTGTGTGTGTGTGTGTGTGTGTGTGTGTGTGTGTGTGTGTGTGTGTGTGTGTGGGTGGGTGGGTGGGTGGGTGGGTGTGTGTGTGTGTTGAGTCTACGTGCCTGTGCCTGTGCATGTGTGTGCGTGTGTGCGCGCGGGTGGGTGTGTGTGCGCGAGTGGGTGTGTGTTGAGTCTACGTGCCTGTGCATGTGTGTGTGTACGTGTGTTTCTGTGGGTGGGTGTGTGTATGTTTGGTGGGGGGTGTATGTGTGTGTGTGTGTGTGTGTGTGTGTGTGTGTGTGTGTGTGTGTGTGTGTGTGTGTGTGTGTGTGTGTGTGTGTGTGTGTGGGTGGGTGGGTGGGTGGGTGGGTGTGTGTGTGTGTGTGCGAGTGTAGATCTATATACATATATGTATGTATATATAAGACAGCCATACATGTCAAATCAAATCACACGAGCTTTGACGATTGAAAATAGAAATAATGTACGAGATAAAACTTGCGAGCATGTACGAAGAGAATCTCAGAGTTCTATTTTGCATAATGCAGGAGCTGGACATTCGTGATTCTCTTTGGGCTTTGAGAGCTTCGTGAGAGCGAATTTATATACATATGCCGCTCATAGAGGCCGTGAACAATAAGATCGTCGACGGTCCCACACGCGGCTCGAGTGATTGCCGGTTAAAAAATCAGCCGAGTGTGACAGCAGTAGAAGAAACACGCGTTTCTCTCGTTCTCTCAGGTCCACTCTTGTAACTGGCAATTCATGATTCGCGAGCCGGTCTAACGAATTTTCCTCAAGAAGGAAAAAAAAATGTGAAGAACGACAGTACACGGAGCTGTGCCAATAATTGCATTGCTCGTGCGCGCATCAAAGTGCGAGTGGATGTATAGTTTGGCCCATGTAGAACGCAAAACACGGTTGCGAATCATGCCATCTAATTTTTACGGTGCGCCTCAAAGGTCTACTTCTCGTATATATAATTTCCAAGTGTTCCTCGACCGTTCATTAAATCCGATAATTAATTACAATCGTTTCCATTAACGGACGGCTTAATTGCTGTTATCCTTGGATTGCTCCACGGTCATTCTCTCTCCTTCTCTCTGTCGTCTCTGGTGTGTTTCCGCCTCTAACGTTCAAGTGGTCTCCGTATAGTCACCGAACAAGGCTAAGAAAAATAAGACGTAGATACGGAAGCGAGACCTACGACGGTTGTCTCGGAACAATGGATGTACTTATTTTTAAACCATAGAAAAAAGTTAAAGAATTCCGCAAAACTATAGGTAATAATCTTGGAGCGTTATATATATAAAAAAAATATATGTAACGCTTCCTTCATATATATACATAAATACAGGGTGCAGTGTCTAATAGCTGATCAACGGTTGCCTAAACATACACGTTATTATGTCACTGGACTAACTGCACTTTTCAATTATTTGCCGTCTGCTGCCCGTTTCCGCTCCGTCTCTGTCTTTCTATATGTATATTAATATACAGGCTGTCCTGTTATGAATGGATAATCCTGCAGCTGTCGATAGATCAGATCATGTCCTACTATATGCTGAAATTGCAATTTAATAAAAGTCCCACGATTTTCGAGATTTTGGGCTTTACGTTATGATTTTTTAATCATCTGCTTTTGGTTTTTCGCATGCCATTTCTACAAATGATATGAATCGACAACAACTGAGCAACTTTTAAAAGTAATTGGCACGACATGCGTAGTTCCCTTTTTTTTTACACCGCAGGCTATCAATCAGATGTTCGAATTGGTTTGTATGAAAATTCTGCATAAGATCTTTCTTCATGAAGTGACCATAACATTGAAGGGATAACGCCACTCTAACGGTAGAAAATAAGGCCTTACTTCAACAATTTATTTTGCGAGTATGAAAAAAGGAATAGGATTTCTTTTGAGAGGATTTATTTAATACATATTAAAGTATCACAATTTTCATACAAAATGGCGGCGACAGAGCCCATCTTGAAAAACGTGTTTTTTGCAAATAGTTTTACGGTAAGAAGATTTTCTCGTAAAGTATAAGATCTGGAACGAAAACAAAAAAAAAATATAATCCATATATTATTAGCTATGGGACTACGTAGGGATTTTTTGTATCAAATTTTAGAAAAAAGGGCGCTCTTTGAAAGAAAAGAATCGATTTTTCACCCAAAAAATGAGCAGTAAAATGTTTATTGGAAAAACTATTACATTTAATCGAAAAACAGCTATGCACTTCCATAGAGAATGTTATTGTGAAGCTACTATCAACATTTCAAATCGATCCATGCAAAGGTGTTTGAGTAATCCGTCCTCCCAGTTTGAAAAAAGTAGTTTCGAGAAAAACGCGTTTAAAGTTGTACGAGGCACCTAAAAGAAGTCCGAGGCGCTGTGGCAAAATCGATAATGGAACCTTAAAAAAAAAATTTGCTTCGGGACCAATTGCATATTGTTTTTATAACCCCAAAGTATTTTTTAAGCCGAAAAAAACGATTCTTCCAAAATCCTGGAGTGGTGTTTTCCCTTAAGGTTAAGAAGAAGACTTTCAGATTTAAAAAAAGCAAGAGTATTTTTTAAAAAACCAGGGAAAAAATCTATTATTTGTAGAAATGGCATGCGAAAAACCAAAAGCAGATGATTTTTATCCCGACAACCATGGGACTTTTACTAAACTAAAATTCCAGCATATAGTAGGACATGATCTGACCTATCGACAGTTGCAGGATTACTCATTCATAACAAGATACCCTAACCCTATATACAGGGTGAGGCACATAAAGTGTTACAGAGCAATAGCACTCAAACTATTGATCATATCCAAAAATGTTTCAGACAAAAGTTTCAGTGTTCGAGAAGGCCGTCATACTGGACCACCCTATTTTTTTATCGGTGGACGCACTGAAGCTACGTCAAGGTCAACTCCACTTTTTCAAATGGAATGGTACATTTTTTCTCCAACCATCTTGTGGAGCACCACAAGCCGCATAAAAAAACATTTGGGGGTCAAGGTCGTTCAAGGTCATTCAAAGTCAGTATCGATGATACAAATCTAAATATCTCGGATCACTACCAAATATTTGGTAGTGACCCGAGAATTTAGTTTTGTATTACATTTTAATAGGTGACCCTGAATGAATTTGAACGACTTTGACCCCCTAATGTTTTTTATGCAGCTTGAGGTGCTCCACAAGATGGTTGAAGAAAAAATGTACCATTCCATTTAAAAAAGAGAAGTTAAAACTCACATGTGTGACAAAGCATTGAAAACTACTGAACGTATTTTTTTTATCGGCGAAAAAAACGGTTTTAAGCCGGAAAACCACCCCTCAAAGAAAGGTGCATCAGCGGTTGATTTTGCATTTTTACCCACAAGCAATCCACCGATCTGAAAGAAACCAAAACCAAAATTCCTCTAGTATAATGAGATGAAATATCCACTGTAGAAGTATCAAAACAAAAATCAAATTAAGCGGTAAGAGGCATTTCTTTGAGGGGTGGTTTCCCCCCTTGAAACCGTTTGTCCGCCGATTAAAAGATACGTGTCTAATAGTTTTCAATACTTTATCACATATATGAGTTTCAACAAGTTCGGAAGCGGACATCGAAGCGATATCCCTAGGAAGATTCTGTTTCCGAATATGAAAAGTTGCGTTAAGGCCACAGCAACGGGTGTAAAACCATGGGTAAATTTAACAATTTTTTTCCGTGTGAAAAAGTGATTCACTCATAAAATTAATCACACCTCTATTTAGTATAAATATCGAGCTGCTAGAAAAAAATATATATATATATTTTTTTATGTACAAAATGGCCGACTACTCGAAACTTCTCGAAACAGCTTTTTTCCAATTGGCGCGACGAATAACTTCAACAATTTTCACTCGATTTACTTCAAATTTAAAAGTTATGTTCCTAATTGCATTTCGCAGAGAAGTACGTAAGAAATTTCTGATTAATCGAAAACTTTTCATTTTATGAGCAGTTTATGAGCAGTTATAACGAAATTTTTTACTGAAAATTCGTTTCTTAAGGGGGGATTGTCTTTTTTTTCGCAAAATTTACCGCTTTTTGGGAATTTTTTTGTGAAGAAAGTATACAACGGAAAACTTGTGAAACTTGGCATATAGTTTTATTGATCTGTTTACTACATACAAAAAAAATTTTAAACAATTTCATCAAAAAATCCGCCTCCCACCCCCCTCGACGCGCGATGGTCCTTTTTTGATGGTGTGCACGATTACAGCCTTCACGTTCATCCTGCAACAAAAACCCAAAAAGCATTTTACTTTAGACACATATAGCTATCGTTCGATGAAGGGGAAAAAAAATTGACGATTTGGTGACGTTTTGAACTTGAAGTATCGATTTTTCGAAAAAAATTGATCGATTTTTTGTTATAAATAAAAAACTATTAAACGTATTGCTTTTTTGCTTCATCAAACGATAAAAGGATGTCAGCTGAGCATTCTGTCCAAATTTGAAGGCAATCGGTTGAATAGTTTTTGAGAAATCGTGCACACCATCAAAAAAGGACCATCGCGCGTCGAGGGGGGTGGGAGGCGGATTTTTTGATGAAATTGTTTAAAATTTTTTTTGTATGTAGTAAACAGATCAATAAAACTATATGCCAAGTTTCACAAGTTTTCCGTTGTATACTTTCTTCACAAAAAAATTCCCAAAAAGCGGTAAATTTTTCGAAAAAAAAGACAATCCCCCTTAAGTTCAAATACCTACAATTTTTGAATAAAACAATATTTTTTAAATTCCGTTCGTACTTCTCTAGGCATTCTCATGTAGACTGACGAGAATTTTTGTTCTTTGTTCCAGGTAAAAATTGTCGATGCTAAATGTCACGCCTCGGAGCCCCTAAAAAAAAGATAACAAAAGAAACTATTAGTAGCCATGCCATTTCGTACATAAAAAAAATATAAAGGCTTCATATTCATACTAAATAGATGTGTAATTAATTTTATAAGTGAATCAATTTTTCTTACGAAAAAAAATTGTTAAATTCGCACATGATTTTATACCCGTTACTAAGGCTTCAATCGGTTCCTTCAATTCGGTTCGAAGTTCTCCGTCAGTCGAACAAGGCACATCGCATTTGACGCCCAATCGTGATATCATTGAAAGAGCTAAAAAAAAATTACCAAACGAATCGCCTCTACGAGCATACACAACTCTACGACCAACTGGCAGCGCATAATCAAAAAAGACAATGGGAAACTAAGACCGCTAAATATACGGAAGGAGACTAAGAAAAAGCAGCTTCAAAAGTAAATGAAAAACGGTAGGCAGCCCGCAACGGAAATACTTAGGGGGACGGCTACTCCTAAAAAAAAATGGCATAGCATACACCAATGCATGTGTACGTACAGTATAGCATATAGATACGTTTAGAATCGCAGGAACTGCACACGAAGGGAATAAGTACGTTAGACTGTAGATAGCCGAATATATGTACATATACATATATGCGTGTGCACGTATGTATGCTCGTACACGAGTAAAAACCATATAACCTACATTGAAAAAGAAACCCACACGAGTATCAGGTGGCACATGGCTATCTACTTCAGCGGTCGGTGGCAAACGCGGGTGCGCGGAAGAAAAGAATTAGCTAGACTGGGCGCGTCTCATCTGGGTCACCCACACCAACTTTTCGCTTCGCCTTCTCCGAGTTGCACGGCAAATTGTGCATGTGCGTATACATATATATATATATATACAAACCGACGAATGTGTCCGCAGTGCTGTGCTAGTAAAAACCAAAGGTTCGTCGAACGCCTTCAGTTTGCGTGTTAAATCATACCAGTTGTGCCCTTACGTTTCCCATCCGTACAGCAGAAACGGCAAAATACGTGTAAACGTGGTGGCGTGATATTTCTCTGCACGTTTACACACACGCACATACACATGCACACAAATAGACTGGCGAGGCCATACACCGATACACGCAGTAGCACCCTCATTACGGCGTAACGTCGGGGAGAAGGCGGAGGATTGCAGCGCGCGAAAGAGGCGAGCGTTAATTAAGAACAGACTCGCCACCCTCTACGTAAGGAGCACTGACCAAGCCGTGTACAGCGCCTTCGTGTGGCCTGACCGCTTCTTTTCTCTCGCTCTCTTCGCCCTCAACACACCCTTGTCGCCCTTCTCTCTCGACATACCCCTGCAATTTCTATAGGTGTGTGTTTCACCACATCGTGGATCGCTGGTTTTGTACCCATTTGGGACAGTATACGTTCTTGCATATACATTTAGTGTGTGTGTGTGTGTGTGTGTGTGTGTGTGTGTGTGTGTGTGTGTGTGTGTGTGTGTGTGGTGTGAGTGTGTGTGGTGTGTGAGTGTGAGTGTGAGTGTGAGTGTGTAGGTGAGTGTGTTGTGTGGGTGTGTGTGCGCATGCGTGTATGTGTGTGTGTGTGTGAGTGAGCGTTTTTGTGTAGATGTGTGTGTGTGTGTGTGCGCGCGTGCGTGCGTGTGTGTGTGTGTGTGTGGGTGTGTGTGCGTCGGCGGATCACATACATCGACCAAAACTCTTGGGGTGTCTCTACTACATCTGAGTATGGTAGAATCTACGTACATGTATGTTAGTCTCGAAGTACGGCCGTTTTCATCGGGCTGGTGTGTGTCTCCGCGCGATCAGAAGAAGAGTGAAAATGGAACGAAGAGTAGTGGCTTCGAACGAGAAAAAGGAGAAGAATCCTAGGAAGGAAATTAGCCAAGTCCCGGTAATATGCTGCATTGGAGGCTGTTGGTCTCACCTCCTTGGTAAGAATCCAGTAGAAAATAACATAAGATTAATGTGGGAGAAAGAGAGGAGTGGATGGACGGAGCGGGGTGCGGTGGTGAAGGGAGGTCGAGGAGAAAAAAAGACGTGGCGCTGACCTCAACGTCGCAGCGACACTGCCCAGAGGATATTAGAGAAAGCTGACGAAGCGAAAATTCTCGACGGAAAAAGTATGGAATAAAAGAAATGGAACGAAGCAAAGTGAAGAGGAATCGAGAGGGAGAGGGATTAAATTGTTTCGAACAATTAGAGGTGTGATCGAAATTGCTCGCTGAATCGGAATGGAGTATTATAAAAGTTGTATGTGCTGTACGGTATTTACTATGTATACATACGTATATATATATATATCTAGAGAGATGTGTGTAACCGCGTGTAAAGATAGACCGAGATCGAATCTGGAAAAAAGTCCAGATGAGAGAGGTGGGCCAGCACACATGTTGCAATATAGTTGGGCGACACAATGAACGCGCCGGGTATTCTTTCATTTACCCTCCCTCTCCTTCTTTCTTTCTCTCGATGAGGTTGATGAGAGCGGACTAAAGAGCGCGAAAAAAAGTCACCCAACTGTTCATCCCCCCGAGCGACACGGGAGACGTACATCCGTATGTATGTACACATATATGTATGTGTGCGTAGAGATAGACGCGTATGAATGTGTGTATACGTATATATTGAATCATCATCGCAGTGGCAGAGGAGCAAAGAGGTGTGCGACGACCCCGGCAGAGAGCAGGGGCGAGTAGAGGCCCGTGTCCATTGTTTCCAACAGGTTTGCCAGCCCATTGTTTCAATCTTTGGGTTCTCATGCTTAGAGAGCGTGCACAGAGGGAGATGAAGAATAACCCGGTACCAGCATCGCATACTGGTCATTCTCTCGACCCCAAAACGGTTGAACAATGACCCTCGGTAAGCCGTTACATATATCCGATACAATGTCCCTACCGATGCGCTCACGGGAACAGCCTCGACTGATTGTTGTTACAACGTTCTTGTCATTTTCACGTATCTCGTATTCTAACAGTGAGGCTTTTAACTCTCGTCGCTTGATCAGCGAACTTTTCGAGTTGGAATCATTGATCAACGAACTTTGGCGTTTGGAATCATCGCTTGATCAGCGAACTTTTGGAGTTGGAATCATCGCTTCATCAGCTAACTCTTGGAGGACAAGAATATTCTGAAAGTGCACTTTCTTGTCACTATTGAACAATGGGGATTAGGCGTGTGAAGCAATGCTCATTTGAGTGGATGCCAGCATGCCCTATGTCTGGAGGCGGATGTTCATAGGTTTAGATGTTGATGGGTCCTGCTGTTCAGTGTGATTACGTAGTCTGAATTAGTCGCACCAATTACACAGCTCAGCAGCCAATATGATGCCGCGAAACTGGATATGTTGTCTCAATCTTATGTCCATACTGATCCTAATTTAACACTTTGCTCTCGAGAGGCGACTCTCGCTCACCTCTTTCCATCCGAACCAAAAAGGCCTCGAATGCAAAGGGTTAATACTTATATTGTACGTAAGAACTCGGAAATATACATTAAAAAAAAATGAAATCCAATTTCATTGATAAACGTAAGTTGTGGTAAAAATGGTGGCATTTAGTAAGCTTCTTTTCCGTGATTTTCTTGAATCAGACATGTCTAGGCAGTGACGCATCAAGCTCCGCACGTGGATTAGCCGTCATGGGTGTGTGTCCCATCATTCCTGATACCCATTTTCCACGATTTTGATGTCTTTGTGGAAGCGTTCTCCTTGCTCTTAACTGAAGGAGCCAGGATTTTCCGCAGATTTATCTTGATCCTTTAATTTCTCTCCCGACATAAGAAAAACGCACTTTTCACGAAATCTGCAATCGTTTTTTGAAATTTATGAATAACAGACTCTCCGCATACATGACAAAATGTATTCGGGTAGTTCGAACAAACTCGTCTTCGCTTTGCTGCCGTCGACGTATCACTGAATTAGTTTATTATTGCAAATAATGGAAAAGCAAAGAAATTTCTTAAATGAACCGCTAACGACACTTACTGTGAAATTTACATTCATTTGAAAACCCTGTGTAGTAACTTGAAATATAGGTGGCACGGGTCTCACCAGTAGTCACTTGACAAAAAATCATACGGATTTTTCCGGCACCGCGATTTTTTTTACTCATCTTTTCGATCTTCGATGATTTTTTTTTACTAACTTTGCAAGGAACATCACTTAAGTGTCCGGCTTCGATTTTGTTGAAACTCATATAACACCCCTCAAAGAAAGGCATGTCACCTTTTAATTGTTTTCTTCAATACTTCGATAGTGAATTTTTCATTGCTTTACACTAGAAGAGTTTTTGTTTAATTCAGATCAGCTTGTGGATGAAATTGCAAAATCATCCCCAACATGCTTTCCTTTGAGGGGTGGTTTCCCCCCTTAAAACCCCTATTCCGCCAATAAAAAAATACGTGTCTAATAGTTTTCAATGCTTTATCCCATATATCAGTTTCAACAAAATCGAAGGCTTAAGGGGTCTTCTCACTTTAGACGCTAAAAAGACTATTTTCATGATTTTTTAAATAGGTTTATATTATAGGTAATGATATAAAAGTTGTTACACTCAATAAATACACTTTTGAAATACATTTAAAAAAAAGTATTTATTCAAGTCACTTTTTGTAGAAAAAAATGGTAGTTAAAAAGATGTCCTAAAAAAGTGGTAGGTCGACAAAACAAAACAAAAACTTGTGCTGTTCACCGTTTTTTGGCAACAAAAAAATAGTAAATATCAAAGTAAAAAAAATCCTTTATATGCGCTATAGCTATAGTTGTAAAAAAGATGTCGTTCAAAGTTCATAAGGATCGGTTCAGTAGTTTTGATGATTTTATCAACAAGCCGTCGAAAAACGTTGTTTCGAGAAAAACGCGTTTAAAGTTTGTTTGGGCTAAACAATTTTTTAAAATGTATCTTCAATATTTTGAAAGTGTATTTATCAAGTGTAACAACCTTTCTATCAACATCTATAATATAAACCTATTAAAAAATGCATGAAAATAGCGTTTTTAGCGTCTAAAGTGAGAAGACCCCTTAAGGCGGGATATACATTTACAACGATAAAAAAATCGATTTCTTTTTTTTTTCTTCAACCGATAGAACTATGTATGTAAATAGAATATTTTCCCAAAGTTTCAAAGCGAAATTGGAAAAACTTCGAACGATATAGCATCATCGCTGTACCTTACCGCTTTGATTCCGAGCGGGCGTGAACTTCAAACGTGTTTTTCTCTGAAGTGCATTATCGAAATTGGCGTGCAGGATAACTCAACAACTATTATGCCGTTTGAGTTGGAACTTGGCAGAAATATTGATAATATTGATACTTTCTACTTAACGAGAATTGTTTTTGAAAAATTGGAAAAAAACTACTTTTTTAATCCACATTTTACAGAAATGTTGATTTTTTTTGTAAATGCGTGCCATTTTCTTAAATTTCCATTTTCTTCGTTTTAATTACCGTCACATAGAAACTACACATGTCTTAACTGAAAAAAATGTTTGCGCTTTTTTGCAAATCATAGTCTACGAGAAGTCAGACTGCACGCCCATTCGCAACTCCCGCGGCGACCTTACTGTGACACTCTGCCACAGCTTCATCATTTTGGCGATGAATTAATTTGAAAAAAATTATTTTGTATACTTAAATATACTATTAAAGTATACCTAAAGTTTGATAATTGTAGAATAATTATTTCTTAGTTTTAAAAATCCCTCAATATTGCTCATTTTTTCCTGTCTAAATGTATATCCCGCTTTAAGTCGTGTTCCTGGTTAGTGAAATGGGCAAGAAATTCCGGATACGTACTCTTGCCAACTCTGCTGCTCTGGATCGAGCTCATCGAAAGAACGGGGACCCTACCGTACAACGTACTTATACAAAAAAAAACCCGCGAAATCTCATCTTTTACCTCTCATACTCCTGGTCCGCTTGTTCGCATCGCGCATTCGAACCTGGCCTAAAACATTCGAGAGAGCGAGCATCACAAAAGGAGACAAAGATAGGGCTTTTCCGCTCTTTCTCGAAATGACGAAAAGCTCTTCGAGCCCGCGAAGATAAAGTAACGTTGGAGCGACGTTACGAGGGATGATATAGAACAACTGGACGATAGTATTCGCAGGATTGATGTCAAGGAAAGTAATCCGCAAATTAAGCACGCGCCTTATTGACGCGTTGATCCTGGGCCAAAAGCTCACTTGCTCGGGTGATGGGACATTGAAAGACCCACGGAGCCAAAACACTGATACGCGCGGAAAGAGATACGTCACTGGCAGTTGTAATTCAGCGGTGTTTTATAGGTGTCTGTGTATGTATACACATTCATGGACCAGCATAAATGTGGACGGGTATGTTTTGTGATGGTCTCGATGCCGTAACTGGAATAGGATCACGATCGCGAGGACGCAGAGGGTTCGCTGGAGCAACTGGATGGGGTAGCCGCGTGTAGTCCGCGAGTATTAAATGCGCGGTGGCGAATAGAAAAGAGAGTGTCAGCGTGTCTCGGGTGGTAGTGGAGCTTGCCTGCTGAAGAAAAAGGCAAGAGCTTGGCGAAGAAGAAAGAAGGGAGGGCAAGAAATCCGAATTACCGTACTATATATGTCGAGTCACACTGGGGTCTTAGCGAGACTTAACGAATATTGCCATCCCACGGCGCTACCAACCTAGTCGAAGTGTGCAACGAGCCGAACCATCACCATAGCCAACTATCACAATCCTACGTCACCCATACCCCTCATGGATCCTCTCTCTATCTATGTCTCTGCATCGATAAGACACTGTGCTTCGTTCGTTTCTCAGAATACTGGCTGCAGACACGTGACTGCTCTCTTTGCAACCCTCAAACGTTCCCCCCAACCCCTCAACGTACACACTGCAACCCCGTATCTTTTCATCAACTCCGGCGTCGAATTAATGTTAATCGAACCGACGCAATTTTTTCAATGAACTTCCCCCACGATAGAGTCCAGTTTAATACGTAATATACACGAGTGCATATACACACATATGTATATATGTGACATTCCACGCCATTTCACCTAGCCCCTGACCCCGACTATTTTTTATCGACCTGATTTTTTTTTTGTAAAATTGTACCCCTTGAAAGGAATATCCACACCAATTTTTAGATTTTCATCTCTTCTCTTTTGGGAGTTATAATTTTCCAAAAAATGTCGATTTCGGATGTTTTGAAAACGTTTAAACGCTGATAACTTCGGAACTAATTGAGATATCGACAAATGTCGATGTAGAACTTTTTTTCATTTCGAAGCATACTTCCGTTAAAATATATGGAAAAATGATTAATTATCAATGATAACGTTTTTTTGGCTTCTAAAGTGAAAACTATGTTTTTTAAAGACGATCACCATTTTTTATTTTTTTGAAAAAATTCTCTAAAATAGAGTGACCTATTCTATGATTTTTAAGACTAGTCTCATCGTGGGCCCATTTTTCGTCCTATTTTTTTCGAGTTAATCATATTTCAGAAGATTTTTATCATTTTAATCTCTAATAATGATAGTAATGATTTTTTTATTTCCAATTCGGCTTCGGCAGGCCTGAAACGGTTTATTTTTTATTTATGCTGAACTTAACGAAATTAAAAAAAAAACATGTTTTTTCGTTGACAACTGGTAGCTGGAGCTCAAGGAAGCAATTGGACGCACCATTGATGAAATCACTCCGCAATTATGCCAAAATGTTATTGATAATTTCGTCAAAAGAGTGCACGTTTGCAGACAGGGACGAGGCGGCCATTTATCGGATATTGTGTTCAACACATAACCTTCATGTTTGTACCTTATCTTAAAATAAGAACATTCGTACTTTTCAAATAAATAATACGTTTTATTGGTAAATTTTAAAGCCAGGTCATTTTGAGACACCCTATAGATATGCGAGAGGGGTGTAAGATTCGTTGCATTGCTCCTTTCGTCGTCTCGCATCCAACTGTGAACGAAGCGAGCAAGCCAATTTTTCCTCGAGTTCATGTGAGCTGGAAAACTGCAGGACTCGGGTGGTCGCTACTGTATGTTCCTTAATTCTTGGACACCGCCTGTGTTAAGATGGACACGTATACATGCTCTCTCGTCTCTCAGGCGTGGGGTACGACGAAAGGGAGAGAGAAACAAGACCTCTCTCTCTCTCTCTCTCTCTCTCTTTCTCTCTCTCTCCGTCCCTCTCCTCCTCGTCCATCTCCGAGGGCATACAGAAAGTGTAGCCGGGCGACAGGCCAGATAAATTAGTGCGGGTAATGAAGACTGAGCTCCCCGTCTGATTAAACAAACACAGAGGTAGAGAAGACTCGAGACACCATTTGTATCGGTGTGTAGAAGTATGTGTGTGTTGCACATGACGCTGGGGGAAAGGAAGACGGATTGAAAGACGAATATATATAGAGAGCCTTAAAAGACGAAGAGAATACAGACTTTCTTCTTCTTCTTCTTTCCTCGGACGTATGATTTGTTCGACCTCGCTTGCGTCATCGATTTATTGATTATGCATTTATTTTGTAGACACGTCAGTGTTCGTTGGAAACTTCGTCTTACGGGCAAGCCACCAATTAATATTGCTCACTTCGTTAAGCTCCTTAATTTAAGTGTAAAACTTTTTTAGAAATATTGTTATATCGGACCATTTTATTCGGTGTCGATCAAAATTTAGGCTGATCGAATACACGATTATTTATGTATAATTTAAAAAAAAGATCGGAATATGATCGATATCGCTCAGTACTATGGGAACGAGTGTCTTTTTTTTCTCATTCCGAATCGTCGCAGTAATCGGTATATTCGTGCAAGTGTTGTTTCTCGACTACAGCTACTACGTACGTACCCATGTAGGTTTCGCCAACCGAACCGTAACGGCCAATACTTGGACCAATGTCGGCGGGACGATGATCGATTAACCAATTGTACGCCAATGCTCGGCTGAGTATTGACTAGCCAACATTGGTTTGCTAATACGAGGCCAATGTTCGGCCAAATATAGACTCGCTAATCATTGGCTTGTCGATACGAGGCCGATGTTTCGCGAAGTATAGACTCGCCAATCATTGGTTTGCCGATACGCGGCCAATGTTCGGCCAAACGTAGACCCGCTAATCATTGGCTTGTCGATACGAGGCCGATGTTTGGCGAAGTATAGACTGGCCAATCATTGGTTTGCCAATACGAGGCCAATGTATAGACTTGTTCATTATTGGTTTATCGATATGAGACCGATGTTTGGCGAAGTATAGACTCGCCAATCATTGGTTTGCCGACACGAGGACAATGTTCGGCCAAATATAGGCTCTCTAATCATTGGCTTATCGATACGAGGTCGATGTTTGGTGAAGTATAGACTCGCCAATCATGTTTTTTGCCGATACGAGGCCAATGTTCGGCCGAGTAACGCATGATCGTACCGCAATTCGCATATTGACGATTCATTGTTTCCCGTTGAAGTCATTGAGAGACGAGATAAATACTTTTTACGAGTCCATTGGTCATTATTCTTAACAAATATACGACCAAATCAATGCACTCATTGCTGGCCGATTCTCGAACGAGCTCGTACGCGATAGTCTGCCGATTTTTATGAACCATCCTACACTGACAGAAAAATTCTATTAATATTAACTAACCGCGTCTATTTATTTATTTTTTATTTGAATTAACTAGATTTTTCGTGAAATCAAATTTTTCCTATTGCATTCCATTATTGGAATTATTCATTTTAAATATATTTATTTATTCAAATTAAATTTGAACTAATGAACTAATGGTCTGTCTTTATTGCAACACACATATTAATGGGTTGTGGAGGTAGAGAAGGTGGAGAGAGAGGAATTATATATATATAGGTTAGGTTTGAAAATTCTATAACATGTCATTCGATAACACTCTCTAATTATCACAATGATATTAACTAATTGATGAAGTTTATGTGATACAAATAATGATGAGAATCCATGTGGTATCTTATGCCATATCTGCGATTCAAATGTTACAAGCACTCGGTAGCATAGGGGCAGCATGTTCGGCTATGAGTAGGGAAGTTGAAGGTTCGAGCCCCATATGGGTGATATATTTTCTTCGAATTAATCATTTCTAAAGACCAGGTAATGACGAATTACAATACAAAAATAATTAATTTTTTTTTGGCAGTGCAGGACCAATTTTGGTGATCTATATTGGGCCACAATTATCCGCCAAGATTCGGTCGATAATCGGGCCAAGCTCGAGTGCCAATGATGGCAATCTTGAGGGGGCTTATCATTGGCCGATTCTCCAATGAACTCCTACGCGATGCTCGGCCGATTCTCATAAGCCATTCTAGGGCCAATATTGATTGTGAATATCGGGCCAATATTGGCCCGATATTCACAATCTCCCGATGGAATTATTGGCCACTACCGATCACCCTACATGGGTATAGTCTCTAATTAACAATGACATATTTATGTACAGGGTGTCCTGTTATGAATGGATAATCCTACAACTGTCGATAGGTCAGATCATGTTCTACTATATGCTGGAATTTCAGTTTAGTAAAAGTGCCACGGTTTCCTAGATGAAAATCACCTGCTTTTGGCTTTTCGTATGCCATTTCTATAAATGATAACTTTTTGACCCGGTTTTTGAAAAAATATTCTTGGTTATTTGTTTTACCTAGAAAAGTCTTCTTTTTAACCTCAAATATTAAGGCCTTCGGCCACAGTAACGGGTATAAAATCATGCGTGAATTCAACAATTTGTTTTCGTATGAAAAAGTGATTCGTTCATAAAATTAAATACACATCTATTCAGTATGAATATCAAGCTGTTAGAATATATATATATATATATATATATATATATATATATATATATATATATTGTTTTTTCGATGTACACAATGGCCGACTACTCGAAACTTCTCGAAACAGCTTTTTTCCAATTGGCGTGACAAAAAACTTCAACAATTTTCATTCAATTTACTTCAAATTTAAAAGTTATGTTCCTAATTGCATTTCGCAGAGAAGTACGTACGGAATTTCTGATTCATAGAAAACTTTTCATTTTACGAGCAGTTATAACGAAATTTTTCACTGAAAATTCATTTCTTAAGTTCAAATACCTACAACTTCTGAATAAAACAATTTTTTTTAAATACCGTACGTACTTCTCTAGGAATTCTAATGTAGATTGTCGAGCATTTTTGTTTTTTTGTTCTAGGTAAAAAATTGTGGATGCTAAATGTCACGCCGCAGACACCAAAAAAAAGATAACAAAAGAAAATATTAGTAGTCGACCATTTTGTACATCGAAAAAAATGTATATATATATATCTTCGAACAGCTTGATATTCATGTTAAATAGATGCGTTATTAATTTTATGAGTGAATCACTTTTTCGTACGAAAAAAATTGTTAACTTCGCACATGATTTTCTACCCGTTACTGTGGCCTAAGGCATTAAGGAAACTTTATGAAAAAATATCTTATGCAGAATTTTCATGCCTTTTCGTACCATTTGTAGAAGTGCCATGCGAAAAACCAAAAGCAGATGATTTTTTTCGAAAACGAATGTAAAGCCCATAATGTCGAAAACCGTGGGACTTTTACTAAACGGAAATTCCAGCATACAGCAGGACACGATCTTCCCTATCGACAGTTCCAAGATTGTCAGTTCATAACAGGACACCCTGTATATATATGGCTGGGCAATTTTCTTCACGCGTACTCTGGATTGTTCGCTCTATATCTATATAGAAGAGTACTATGGATTCGAGTGCGCGCGTACCACGGTCCCATTATGTTTCACTCTGGTCCCTTTAATTCTCGGGTACGACCTTATTTACATCGTTTAGATAGCGGCAAGCCACATGGCGACGAGCGATGTTCGCGCACACATCGAGGCTACGTGCCGCGAGTTTGGTACTTCCTGCGCAACGCGATCGAGAACACCGACATCGCTAAGCCCTCGTCGAGTACGCGTGATCGCAACCGCGATCACGTTCTTCACCAGAGTTTATTGTTGTGACGATAAGCCGGTGCATCGGTACTTGTAACGAGTGCTGTATGCACTTTGAGAAAGAGAATCAGAGAGAGAGAAAAAGAGAAGGCGAGAGAGGGAGAGAGAGAGAGAGGGAGAGAGAGAGAGAGAGAGTACAATTCTGACGTGAGACTCCTCACCGCAACATTCGTCGAGTCCACGTGAGGAGTCTTTGATATCAAGCTCAGCCTTCATAAACTTACTTTCATCATTACATTCGACATAAACGAGACATCGTAACGAAAACATTTATATCCTGCTACTAACACTTCTTTTCATAAACTAGACTTCGTGAGTTTTGAAAAATTTTAATTTCAAAGACAATACCATATTTCTACAATGTATATACAGGGTGTCTCTCTTATCTCTTCCACCCGAAATAAGTCGGTAATTATCGACGTCACAAAAAAATATTCCAGACAAAACTTGTACGGTGCGAAGGGGGCCATGCAATGCGATCAATTTTTTTTATTTCGGTCAAGGCACTGACGCACGGTGAAGGTCACGTCCACTTTTTCAAATGGAATGGTACATTTTTTTTCAATCATCTTGTGAAGCACCTCAAGCCTCATAAAAAAAAAAACATAAGGGGGTCAAGTCGTTCGAGGTCATTCAAGGTCGGTACCGATGATACAAAACCTAAATAGATCGGATCTCTACCAAATACTTGGTAGTGATCCGAGATATTTAGATTTGTATTTCATTTTAATAGGTTTCCGAAATGGCCTCGACCGACTTTGACCCCCGATATTTTTTATGCGGCTTGAGGTGTTCCACAAGATGGTTAAAAAATGTACCATTCTATTTAAAAAAGTGGAGGTGACCTCTGTGCGTCAGCGCCTCCACCGAAATAAAAAAAAATCGATCGCATTTGATGGCCCCCTTCACACCGTACAACTTTTGTCTGGAACATTTTTTTGTGACGTCGATAATTACCAAGTTATTTCGGGTGGCAGAGATGAGAGGGACACCCTGTATGTGAATTCAGAATGGTCTACAATTTATTTTCTTCTTTCTTTACAATTTCATACAATTTATCCTGCTACCAATACTTCTTTTTATAAGCTTGACTGTAAGTTTTGAAAAACTGTATCTTAAGAGGCTATACCAGTGTAAACGCTGAAAATTTGGGTGATTTTCGGGAATTTTTTGGAAGAAAAGTACTCAGTTGAATGGTTCGGAAAATTAAGAATATATTTCGCTATATTTGACCTATATTACATAATTATTTCATAGAAAAATATCGAAATCCAAGCGACTTATGCGCTGCCTTCGGAGGCGCCAAAAAAAGTTCCTCCACTGCTGACATGATTCCGGCCGATTGAGTAGCTGAAACCGTAAAAGGAAAAAAATGTCGTTAAACTGGAAGATATTTCCTGTACAATGACGTAAGATTTTCGAAAAATATCAAAATCCAACAAAATGGCGTAGTTATGAAAAAAAAGTTTGTTTTCTTGCCTATAAAGTGGTCTTTTTTTCAATGCCAAATCGTCAATTTTCATCCAATCAAAAATATCCTCCGTCATTGTAGAGTAAATATATTCAAGAGTACTCAGTTTAAATTTCAAGTCAGTCGGATAATTACTCTTTGAGTTACTATGTCAGCAAATTTGATAAATCTCATTTCGGAAAAAACGCGTTTAAAGATTCAAGTATCGATTTTTGCAAGATAAAATAATCAGATGCGGCCTTGAAAATTTTACAGAACATTCTTGAAAGTATAAACTGTTGAAAAAGGCAAAAAAATCGATTTTTGAAAAGTGTCACACGGGTATAGCCCCTTAAAGTCAAGACCAATTTCCTGCAATGGATATATACGTGACAGACCGAAAAAGTTTTTGCGTCCAAATATTCAATAGAGCTGTTTTTATTCTCAAGCCGGGAACTTATTTGTACGCCTAATATCATGCTTCAATTACATTGAATTAACATGTGAAGGTGAACCAAGTATGACATCAAGCACATCAAATATTTTTTCATTCGTCGAAAATTCGTGGGGCCATAAAAATGAAACAGTTCCGTGCCATTCTTGGTGCCAAAAATTCAATAATCCTGCTACTAAAACACTTCTTTTTATAAGCTTGACTTCGAAAGTTTTGAAAAGTTTGTATTTCAAAGTCACGCCCAATTTTCTACGATGTATATCTATGTGAAAGATCGGTTGAGTACGAATTGCACTTACTTTTCAAAATCTGAAAAAAGCCTTTGTTTCTTGGGAATACTCCTTTTCCTTCGTTCTCTGGTTAGCTTAAAAATAAATATTTTATCAAGCCAGTTATTTTTACGTCCGATTAGTATATTTTGGCGAAAAGAAAAGTATATATATATATATATATATATATATATATATATATATATATATGTGTGTGTGTTTATTCCATAGTGCCTGCACGTCCGTGAAAAATAAGTGGGAATTAAGACAAGCTGAGAATGAGACGACGGAATGAGCGGACCTCTTTCTCTTTTGCATTCGCAAGGACGTTCAAGTTTAAGCCGAAAATAAAAATGCTCGACAAAGTCCCGGTGCACTAATTATAGAATGCTGAGCTCTCTGGTGTAAAATCATGAGTTAGAATTTATATATGCGCGCGTACGCTTCTTTCAAATTACCGAAGTACGAAAGCACGCACACACTTGCGAGAATACCTCCGGTCGTATATCTATCGCAATGCGCAAAAACAAATTTTATTGCTGGCAACTGGTCGTTCTCTCCGCGAAGAATTTCTTTTCTCTTTAAAAAAAAGTCTTTTTATACCTTTCTTTTTTCACTTGTGCTCTATCTCGCACCCCCTGGGAATAGAAATCAGCGTATCTCGCGTTGCCTCGCCTCTAGCAGGCTATCATGAATCACCGCACCGGTGTTCATTAATAATTTCATACACGCATTAATCCACGGCAAACTGATATTCGCCGTAGAGCGAGTATCGAAAAAAAAAAGGAAATAAATGAACGACAGTGCAAAAAAGAGAAGCGACAGAAAGGCAGAAGTAACGAACTCACTTCGGAGCACTTGTTGCAAATTATAATTAAATCTATGTCCTCTGTCTATCTCGCGTTTCAGGTTTTTCATCGTGGCATGCGACCTCGCGAGCGAGGATATGACGTCACAGATCCATTGGATACGGTACGCTGCGAGAAACACACTGGTGAGTACAAAGGAAAATGTTTACACCTTGTGGCCGATGCCGGAAAAAATTAATCAAAATTCGAACACCATGCTCAGTTGAATTTTTCGACACCAAGAACCGCACGGAACTGGTTCATTTTTATGGTCCCACGAATTTTTGCCATAATAGGACGAAAGGAAAAGCCGCGGTAGTTCTTTAGATCACTGACTTTTCCGAATTTTTTTGTTGTTGTATTTTCTCATTTGTTAGGTTATAAATGATGATATTCAGTCGGGGGAAGCTGAAAATATCATTAAGATTTTTTTACGAGGAAAAAATTATTAAAAATAATTTCGATTTTTTCAAACCCAAACAAAGCTCGACGAACTCAATATAGGCGTCGAAATGTTCAGAAAATTCTTTATTTTATCACGTGTTTCCACGAACATAAAAAAACCATAACTTTTTATGGGGGGGGGGGGGGGGGTGAATTTCAGCTTCCCCCGACGGAATATAATCATTTATAACTCAATAAATGAGAAAATGTCAAATAAAAAGTTTACCGCTTATTTTTCGGAAACGTCACCTGTTTAAAGAATCACCAAAACCGGTTATCAATATTGAATGGAAAAATATTTTGAATGGAAAAAAAGAAATCAAATTTCGAACACCATGTTCAGTTGAATTTTTCAGCACCAAGAACCGCACGGAACTGTTTCATTTTTATGGCCCGACGAATTTTCGGCATAATAGGACGAAAAGAAAAACCTGGGTAATTCTTTAGATAAGTGATTTTCTTAATTTTGTTGTGCTATTTTCTCATTTATTGGGTTATAAATGATGATATTCAGTCGGGGGAAGCTGAACATTTCATTAACAATTTTTTCAAACCCGAACAAACGCAAACAATCCCAGTAGGGGGGGGGGGTGAATTTCACCTTCCCCAGACTGAATATCATCATTTATAACCCAATAAATGAGAAAATGTCAAAAAAAATGTTAGGCTTATTTTTCGGAAATGTCACTTATCTAACGAACCACCAAAACTGGTTCTCAATATTGAATGGAAACATATTTGATGTGCTTATTGACATACTTGATTTATCTTCAAGTGTCAATTTAATGTAACTGCAACCTAATATTAGGTGTACAAATAAGTTTGCGGCCTGAGAATAAAAAGCTGTATTGAATATGTAAACGGAAAGACATTCCCTTCAGATTTGGTGTCATATAATACCAACCTGGTAGACTACTTTTCCAGACCAACAGCTGGACATAACCTCAAAATATACATCATGAGCACAGTGAGCAAAATCAGTTGTCATGACGCGCATATTCGGCACGGTATGCTTTTCACGTTCAAAAAACACTTTTGAGGTTAAGAAGATGAGTTGTCAGGCATTGGGAGAAGGTGCTGTATCTATCAGTACCGTGAAGTACCGGAGTAGACATTTCGACATCAAGAATAGTAAGCGAGCAGGACAATCAAAAAATTTGAAGATGAAGATTTGGAACAGTTGCTGAACGAAGATTCCGGCCAAACGTAATGTGGCAGCAAGGAGCTTGCTACCGCATTAGGAGGCACCCAAGTTGCCAGTCGTTTAGAAAAGCTCGGCAAGATTCAAAACGGCCTTACACAAGCAAAAGACTAAGACTCGTAAAATATACGAAAAGCCGCACGTTTTAGCGTAGAATATGAATTTTTGACTGAAAGTTGGTGGTCGTATACTGAAAGTAACTCCAATAAAATGTTGCCCCTCAACTCGCCCCAAACCCTAAGAAATAGGGGTTGAAAACTTAAAAACTGCCGTATCTGGATAATTAATAGCCTGATCAAAAAAGGTTTCGAACAAAAGTTGTTTGGAATAATAAAATTCGTATAAAGTTATGCGACGCCCAACCCCCTAGCTTTGAAAATAGCGGCACAAAAACGATTCGAAAATTCGAAGTTGATGCGTGTGCGAGCAAAGTAGACATATCGCTGCGTTCTTGTCTGGGACAGTGGTGCTCTCGTATTTTTGTGCCGTTATTTTCAAAGATAGGGCATTGGACGTGAGATAACTTTATATGTATTTTACTATTTCCAGCAACCTTGGTTTGAATTATTTTTTATCGGGCTATTGATCGAGATACGGCGATTTTTAAGGTTCCAACCCCTGTTTCATAGGGTTGTGGCGAGTTTAGGGGCAACATTTTATTGGGATTACTTTCAGCCCGCAATCATTTACCGTCAGTCAAAAATTCATATTCTACGCTGCAAGTGCTGGGTTTTCGTCTCTTTTACTGGACTAATCGAGGATACAATAATAATTATGTGACTCGAGTCAGTAAACCTAAAATCACTCTGCATGACAGAGATTTCCAAAAATTGATTTTTCGATGGACCCTTTTGTTGCTCAAGGGGCCAGTCCACTTTGGAGCCACGAAAAAAGGCTATATTCGCGATTTTTTCTTGAGGATTTTATAAAAGATATGAATATAAAAGTTGGGCTTGATAAACAAAGTCTTGAAAAACATTTTTTTAAACTTTCAATTCTTTTTTGTTCATTTTTAAGTACGAAAACTATAGTTTAACGTAACGCCTCAAAAATAGGTGGGCTGGGTAGCTCCATCACAACTCGGCAACGGCTTGTCTGAAACAAAAAAATTAGTCTATTAGATTCAGTATGACACCAGCTACAAAATGACCCTCGGATATAAAGTTTTATCAAAAAATTTAAAAAAATGGCCGATGATGAACGAAAAAAGTAAAAAAAACGCGTTTTTCGCAGTTTTTCGCAAAAAAAGAGTAAATATACAAATTTTAAAACCATCGAGGGTCATCTTGTTGCGAATCGTGTTTACAATATGTGATTCAAATTTCAAAAGAATGGGTTTATTATTTTCAGAGATACGATGGAGCTAAATTTTGAAAATGTTGTTACGAGAAAAACGCGTTTGAAGTTTATGCTATGAAAAACTTACCTAAACTTAATCGGCAATTCCTGCACCGTACAAAATCCCTTCTGATTCCTCATCATCGTCGATTTCTTCAAGTCTGGCCTGCTTTCGATTTTTTGACAATTTTAAAGTGGACTGGCCCCTTAAGGGGTTAGGCCACTCCAGAGGCCGAAAAAATAGGCTTTTTGGGATTTTTTTTCAGAAAAACTACAAAATAAATCGAGATTCCAAAAAGAGTGTTTATCGTACATATCAGTGACTGTATACAATAATTTTTTTAAAGCGTATAATTACAATGGCGGCTGTGCAGTTTTGAGATAAACGTAGCACAGCCGCCATTTTGAAATTAATCACTTCAAAAAAATTATTGTATGCAATCACTGATATGTATGACAAACACTCTTTTTTGTAATCTCGATATATTTGGTAGTTTTTCTGAAAAAAAAAAATTCCCCACAAAGCCTATTTTTTCGGCCTCTAGAGTGGCCTAAGGCCTTAATCTACTTGTTTCGTGTTAGGGTCGTTCCTCCAGCCATTACTTCTGTCATGTAGCACTGAATCCTCGAATCCGACGTTCACGCAGTTGACTATCGTGGACTCTGCGGGAGCGGGGAGGCTGTTCCGTGTCCGGGGCTCTTTTTCTTGTTGATTCTCGCCCGAAGCGACGTGGAATCACTCAGAAGGATTCCGTGGTGCGGATTTACTTTATTTTTGTACAAGCAAGAGTGAGAAAGAGCTATAACGTTTCACGCGCGCGGGCTTGCAACGTCTTGTCGACTCGCGTGGCATCTTTGCTGGCATTTCGATGCATAATAAACGACCGGTTAGGCCCGTAGCAATACACGGATACGGCTCCGCGCTTTCGACCGGGATATGGACCGCGGCCGTCCCTCCTCTCGAGAGACACGGACGAGCGAGGGCGAAACTGCGTTCCGCGCGAGATTCCGACACCTTTCAGCATCTCCTAATGTTGCTTACTCGCTTCGTACAAATATTCTTATTTTTTTCTCTCGTCACTTTGCAATTCTATACCTCCCGCGTTCCCCGTTGCCCTTCGTCGGCGCGAAACTCTTCGGATATCCGTTATATCAATTATACGAAGGCGTATCGACTCTACTCAGGGGGAGGCAGGGAGGAATCAAGAGGACCAAGTTGGATAAAAATTGCGTGCCATTTGCTTTTGGTCCACAGTGGAAAGAAAGTGGAAAAAAATCAACTGCTGTTCTCATAATATTGATAAAAAGAAAAGCATAGCAAATTTCAAACGGAATGGCAACATTTGATGTACCATTTCAGAATCCCAATAGAAAAAAGTTGGAAGAACCCAAATCAGGAAATACGTGTTTTTTTTTCTACACCAAACAGCTGGTCTCGAACGTCTGGTATTCATATTTGTTGGTACCACTTAAGGAGTGAGGTCTAGTTGGAACGTTAAAAAAAGGCCTTTTTCCGATTTTTTTTCGGCCAAAAGATAAAATAATTTACAACAAAAGTTCTTCCGTTTAAAAGTGATATATTTAATGTAAACATTATAATTTTTTTAAAGAAATATGTTTCAAAATAAGCCGATACGTATCAATGGCCGAGGACGCTGCAAAAAAAAACAGGTTTTGCGGTGATCACTCTCACGCTGTGACGGATTATCTGAAACCAACAAAACAGGGGGGAATTTTTAGTTAATGATATAATGCTCCGGTTGAACGAAGGGTTTTGACAGATTTCCATTTTTCACAAAATGGCGGACGTTGAAAGTCAAAAGTGTTGTTTTGACCCAAATTTCACTTACTAAAATTGACGATAAAAAAAATAATTGTCAAAAAAAAAATCCTTCGTTCATCCGGAGGAAAACTATGTATAGAAGAAGTGATATAAATTTCGACCCGATCGGTAAAGCCGTTCTCGAGTTACATTGATCACCGACTTCGAAAACATGGTTTTGAGAAAAACGAGTTTTCAAGTTTTGAGTTTACTTTATATGGCTCAAACACGGCGTCCTTCAAAGTTATGTATTTCGGCGAATAATGGTCCGATTTACATTCAATTAGTCGGAAAATACTCGTAAGATATTATACTTTTAGAAAATGAAAAAAATGGATTTTTTGAATATTCTACCTAGACCTCCCTCCTTAAGGCGTTACCCCCACTTGTAGCGCAAAAGAAGGCCTTTTTCATGAATTTTTTTAAAGAAAACCACAAAACTTTTTTAATCGATCAATATACCATCTTAAAGAACACATCTTGAAGAACTTTCAGTAATTTTTTTATTGAAAAATATTACATTGTTTAGTGGCAAATGGCCGTCAATGAAATGTTTTTATATACACGGTTTGCGGTGACCAACATTGCGGCGAAGTTGATCATCTGAAAAAAAATGCGAATGGATTTAGTCAAATATAAGTATAAACTAGTCTTTAATCGAAGGATTTTAAAAAATATTCATTTTTCACAAAATGGCGGACAGTCAAAGTTAATGGTTCGCTTTTAAAGAAAAAACGGCCGTTTTTTGGCTATAAAATGGCCATTTTTTTTAGAAAAAAAATCGAAAGATTAAAGACTACAAAGGTTCATTAGTGTTCGAGTAACCTTGGTCACCGATTTCAGAAATGCCATTTTGAGAAAAACGCGTTTAAAGTTTCAATTTCCGGTCATTTACACAACGGATTCTTCTCTTTCAACGCTCATATCTCAGTCAATTTTGTTCGGATCGACTTGAAATTTTCAGGACATATTCTCAGATACTTATACTTCAAAAAAATGCAATAAAAAAAATCGATTTTTTCAAAATCGCAAGTGGGGGTAACCCCTTAACAGTACAATCTACTAAAAAAATTATAAGTTCGATAAGACATTATTTGTGAACATGTCACAATAAACAGACGTAAGACTTATTTTAGACCATTATTATATTATTTTTTAAGTGCCATTATCTTGAAAACCGTGTTTTTTTTTATTGAGGTAAAGCTTCGAAATTCCATTATGTACTGGCGTGATTCATCACCACGCTTAGGATTGTCGAAGGTTTACTACACCGATACAACACTATCAGGAGTAAAAATATTTCCTAACCTATCAGAATTAGAAAAAAAACTTTTCTTACCAAAGTTGCATAGCTCGAAGGGGATCATCGAGTGGTGGCTACGAGGTTTATCCAGGTGGAGGCACTTCGCAGATTTCAAGCTCATCTCCATTTCATGAAATGGGACCACTATTTTTTTAGAATTTTATCGATGAACTATAAAAAAGTTCACACACCCAATTTCAAGATGATCAAGATTTAGTATACGAAATGGGTACAAAAGAAATTTCAACTTTTTCCAGGCTAGAATAGATTTAAAAAACGGTGCACACACGTACTGATATAAAAGGTGCTCAAAGTAATGGCTACTACTTTAAATGCACGCTTGCAATCTGATTCTCGTTGATTGTATTGCCTTATTAATCACGTCAGTCCGTAGTAACAAACAGGCTCTAATTGACGTGTCAGTTTAATACTAAGCAAAATACCGATATGTTTTACGGCAAGATATTCAAAGAAGAATAATTAGAGCCTGTTCGTTAATACAGACTGACGTGATCAATAAGTCGATACAATCAATGCGAATCAGATATCAAGCGTGCATTGAAAGTGGTGGCCATCACTTGAGCACCTTTGATAGGAGTAAGTGTTGACACCATTTTTTCAATCGATTCTACGCTAGAAACATTGGAATTTCTTTTTTATCGATTTCTTACACGAACTCTCGACCGATCATCCTAAAATGTGGTGCATGAGCTTATTGTTAGTTCCTTCATAAAATCCCGAGAAAAAAAATAGTGATAAAAAAAAGGATTAAAAAAATTGAGGCAACTTTGACATGCATGACCTGAAAAAACCTCGTAGTCATCACTCGATGACCCTTATCGAACTATGCAACTTTCGTAGAGAAAAGTTTTCTCCTAAGCTGATAAATTAAAAAATATTTCTACTGCTAATAGTTGCTGCCTTACCCCGAATATGTATGCCGAATCTCCAACATTACTTCCTCCTCGTTCTGCAAATCGATCGGACTGATTGCGCTTGAAAAAAAGAAAAAAAAAATGAATCCAGTAGCGTGCAAATCATGTCGAGGCTTTAAAGTTGGACAGCCATGCTGGTTCGATCATTATCGTTGATTTTGAAATGTCCACTCACAATGGACTTTAATAACTCTGATATAATCGTTCCGACGATTTTTTCGACACACGGTCGCAGAACATTTTCGAGGCGTGCACTACTCGTATACGTGCGGCATGGCAAGCGACTGTGCGGAGTCCGAGAGTATCGCCCCTTCGCATGGCATCGATTTGCGGCACGGGATTCGCGACTGTAAATTCGTACCCGCGTGGTGAAAGGAGAGGAAAAAATCGGTATTACCGATTCGTGCGCGAATAAACGGGGCAGTGCATCGCGTCCCGATCATTCGGCGGTCTCTCGCGACGATAATGGATACGCCGGAAAGCGAGAGAACGAGAGGCAGAGAGCAAGAGAGAGGGTGATGAAACGAGGGAGTGAGATGGTTTAAATTCGGCCCCAGAAATGGGCGTATGAATGGTAAGCGTTTAGCGCAATTATTGGTGCATTGTCTACGGTACAATACATCGAGGCTGGAGGCATTTGTATATATGTGTGTCGTGTATATATATATATATATATATATATATATATATATATATATATATATATATATATATATATATATATATACACACACACATATATACAGGGTGTCCCTCTCATCTCTGCCACCCGAAATAACTACGTAAATATCGACGTCACAAAAAAATGTTCCAGTCAAAAATTGTACGGTGTGAAGGGGGCCATCAAATGCGACCATTTTTTACATATCGGTGGAGGCGCTGTCGCACAATGAAGGTCACCTCCACTTTCTTAAATGGAATGGTACATTTGTTTCCAACCATTTTGTGGAGCACCTCAAGCCGCATAAAAAACATTGGGGGTCTAAGTCGTTCAAGGTCATTCAAGGTCAATATCGATTATACAAATCTAAATATCTTGGATCACTACCAAATATTTGGTAGTAATCCGAGATATTTAGATTTATATTTCATTTTAGTGGGTGACCTTGAATGACCTTGAACGACTTTGACGCCCTCATGTTTTTTATGCGGCTTGAGGTGCTCCACAAGATGGTTGGAAAAAATGTACCATTCCATTTAAAAAAGTGGAAGTGACCTTCACTGTGTGTCAGTGCCTCCACCGAAATAAACGAAATTGGTCGCATTTGATGGCCCCCTACACACCGTACAACTTTTGTCTGGAACATTTTTTTGTGACGTCGATAATTACCGAGTTACTTTGGGTGGCCGAGATAAGAGGGACATAAAGGGGGCAGCCACGGTACCTGTGTATAAACACACACACACACACACACACAGGGTGTCCCATTTAAAAAAAGAAACATAAAAATAAATCGGAAAGTCGCGGTCGTAAAAAAAATGTTTCCTACCAAAATTTGTATGGCTTTGAGGAGGACATCTGATGGTATCGTAACACAATTTTTTTTAATCGTCAACACGTCTACGAAATACCACTGTAACTTTTTCCATTTTTTAACTTGAAAGGCATGGTTTTCATTTTTTAGAAACTCGATTTTTTTATGGCGGTTTAAAGTTTTTGGAAATATCCCACACCACATTATCTACATTAGAGTGGCGAATTTTTAAAGGCGCATTTGCTCGGTATCGAGCAATATTATCAGTTATGGCTGTTAAGTCGCAGTTTTGGGTTTTTTTTTTAATAGCGCATGTAGGATGAACAAAACTAAACCCCTACTCGGATCGACAATCTGCCATCGAACTCCCACCGCCTGCATTAGCATTACCCAAGGTGTGCGCGTGTGTTCACACGGATAGACGGGACGACCCCGAGGCTCGTAATTTCTGCGGTACTTTGTGATTCCAAACCGCTTCCCAACCGCGTACTTCACAGCAATTGTTCGAGATTGTTGCCATTTTCCTCGATACAGAGTCGAATAGGCCTTCAAAATTTGCCACTGGATTGTGCATTTCCATCATATCAAGTATCGTCGCTGGTTGTTTGCGGTGGATGACGTCTTTGAGGAGCCCCCCCCCCCCCCCCCCCACAGAAATCCGGGAATGTCAAATTAGGCCACCTGGGAGGCCAGGAGACCGGACGTCAACGACCAGTCCACCATATCTCGAATGGCCCTTTCAAGTGATCCCTTGCAGCATGTTCAAAATGTTGAGGCGCACCATCTTGCTGGAACCACATTATCCTCCTGGTATACAAATAGACTTCCTACAGAAGCTGTGGCAGGTTATTTGGCAGCTTGTGGCAGCTGCGATAGGAAAAACTCTAAATACCCGGGATCCGCCCGGGGAAGGAATGGCCCAATCAGATGCTCGTTGACAATTCCACGTCACACTTTTAACTACCACCGATGCTTGTTGGCGAGCTGACAAGTCCAACGTGGATTCTGTGCGGCCCAGTAAAGGCAGTTGTAATGGTTCACGGCCGCGTTGCTTTGAAATGTGGCCTTACCGCAAAAAGGACATAGTAAAGAAAATCAAGTTGATCTAACTAAGTTGAATAAAGCCTGGGCGCCCACTGCCAAGACATAACACGATTTACCATATGCTGCTCAGACAGGTCCTGGACGAGCATGCTGTGATTTAGGTGGTACCGAAAAGCCCGCAGGATTCGTGAGGCCGTCGATCGGGATAGCCCAGCTCATTTCGATCTGGCGAAAGCTGATCTATGGATCAAACGAGAATCAACTTCATAGACATTGACGAGATCTCGGCGCTGTCTTCAGCGAGTCGATTGGCCACGCCGAGCTCTTTGCTCGATGTTCGAAATGGTGACAAAACT
>OZ023314.1:20443340-20453340 GCA_964007375.1 Ophion obscuratus | reverse complement strand
TTTAATAATAACAATAATAATATTAATAGTGAATGGTGCATTAGTAACGATTTTGACGATGGTCAAGGAGACAGCCCCTCAACGCAAGCGACGCTTAAAGAAGGAGAAGCAAAATTTCACACACACAAGATTAAAAAGTAGAAAATAAAATTATTTAAACAAACAAAAAATGTTTTGTAAACGGATTAAAAAGTAAAAAATAATTTCTCCTAGCCCCATACAGATTTAAAACCCAATAGAGATTCCTAACCGCATACAGATTGTCCTGAAAATTTGTGATTGTGAATTTTTAATAGGTATGAAAATACTTGTAAGATTTAAAACGAAAAACGTGGGGCGCATGCATAGGCACTAGTAAGGAGGGTAGGGAGTAGCTGTCGTTGAGAAAACTCACACAACAGTTGATATCATTTGCAGTGTAATAAAATTGTTAGTGACTCAGTTGAATTATTCATGCACCAACTATCTATTACATGCACCCCACGTTTTTCGTTTCCAATCTTACAAGTATTTTCAAAGCTATTAAAAATCTGACGATTTTTTAGTCTAATTTTTCACTTTCCAAAAATTTGCCCAAAAAATCGTCAGATAATTGTTAATAAAAAATGACCTATGCAATATAAAAAAAAATCCTATGTACTTTCATAGACAATGTATTTTTCAAGATATATTCAACATTTCAAGTGAATAGGTTGAAAATTGTCTGATTAATGTTCCCGGCCAACTTAAAAAATGCGGTTTTGAGATAAACGCTGCACAGACGCCATTTTGAAATTCAACGCTTAAAAAATGACTGTATACAGTCACTGACATGTATGATAAACACCCTTTTGTGTAATCGCAATTCATTTTGTAATTTCTCTGAAAAAAAAAATCCCCGAAAAGCCTATTTTGTCGGCCTCCAGAGTGGCCTAACCTTAAATAATTTTTCAAATTCCAAATCAGGAATTGAGTGGAGTACAAAGAAAATGACATCATTTGTACGTTGACGCGGGAGGACGCGATTATATGTTTGAGATTTGGATGAAATGATTCAGAAGGCGTCGTCATGGCGGGGGAAGGGCACACGGAGAGCGTGCGTCCTCCAAGAAAGACCGGTCGTCCCTTTGTCCCTTGAATCCTTGGTCCCTTTCTCTCTCCTTCTCTCCATAGACGAGAAGCGACGAAACAGTAGATTGCTCGCGAAAGAGGAAAAGAAGGAGTGTGCGATGGAACTTCACGAGGACATAAAGAAGAGAGAGAGAGAGAGAGAGAGAGAGAGAGAGAGAGAGAGAGAGAGAGAGAGAGAGAGAGAGAGAGCGAGAGAGAGAGGGAGAGAGAGAGAAGGGAAGTGTGAGAGAGTGACTCGAACCCGCGGAGAGATTAACATGACAATGTGCCCACCGGTCACTCATTATGGCCGACCAATCCCAAGTGGCATCCTCCTCTCAGCAGTCTACCGTGTCTCCCCTCGCCCCCACCCCCCAAATCCCTCGCCGTTCTTCCTTAGTTTTACAAGCACCGAGTTCTGTTCCAGAGCGCTATCGTCGAAAACGTCTTCAACCCAAGCCGCGTAAGATATTCCTTCAAGGTCCATTGGAATCATCGGTATAAATAGTCGTTTGAATTTTCATAAATTAACATCCCACTCGCGCTTCGTTCCCGCGCAATGACATTGACAATAAACGAAATCTCTACTAGGAGGCCGATGCGCAAACAGGTTTTGCAGATTGTTTCCAGTTTTTCGGTTTTCAATGTTCCTTTCGTTTTCGTTCACCCCCACTGGGCTCTTCTTAGGTACTCGACTCGTTGCCTCACGATTTTCCATTAGCCGCGATCTTTTGAAAACATTTTGCCCAGTATGCGGCGCTCGTTTCCACCCCTGTGCGGACGATCGCACACCACTCCCACGGCTCATTCTCCGGGTGAATGAATGCCAAAGATGGATCGTCACCTCCCGTCTCCGGATTGTGCGTTGCTTCACGGTGTACCTTTGGACCAAAGGGACGAGCTATCCCATTGTCCGCGTGCGTTTCCTGGCGAATTTTCTTCGAATTCACGAATTTCTTTCGGCTCGACTGTGGAAAGATACGCTCTTGATCCAATATGGGATTGAGGATCGCGAGTGCGCTGCGAGAAGACGAAGGATCGATAATGCAACGATGTATCCTCTTGTTCGGCTTTTTCCCGTGATCGATTGTTTCCCTTATTTCGCTTGCCTTTCATTTCCACTAAATCCTTTCACGAAGATTCGTCGATTCGTCACCCAATCTTCGTTCAGATCTGGACCATTCATTCCAGCACCGAAGCACTTTTTTTTTCTCTCCAGTGCCTCAATGAGCTTCGTTGTGAATCTACCACTCCACCAGATTCATCGAAGCTTGATAATTAATTTTCACCATTCGAATAATCTGATGCACGTGTAAATACCCCCCCCCCCCCGATATATCCCTCTTCCGAGTCTCCGCTCTCGAATAATCCAGTTCACGACTGTCAGAAATTTAACATTTGTCACCATCAGGTTCTGGAGGGAGAAAAAAGAGAAGAGAATGTCCATCAACGGATTCCGCAGGTGTTCATCGACGGATATTTCGGGAAATGGAAGAGATGCAAATGCCAAGATAAATTTTGAGGCGAATGAACAAAGTGGACCGAGTCGACGGGGATAAACGCGCAAACACTGGGGAACCAATGCGAAAATTGTGTATAATGGATTTTCGGGAGAGAAACATTTTTACGGGAAAACGTCCCCGGTGCGATCGTTTTTCGGCTAATCGTCTGTGTCTCGCGGTGAAGGCGGAGAATGATGACAATGCCCGTTTACCTGCAGAGTTACTGGTGGACGGTCCCTTTTTGGCGAACCGTGAGAAATAGTGCCTCTCTCTCTCTCTCTCTCATTTTTCGGCTTGATACTGCTGCAACGAAAACCATGTACCCATATATACTTACATACATATATACACACGCATATATTCACGGGAACCTGGAAGCAGTCGGACGAAGGGATGAAATGAAGTGAGTGGGTGAAAGAGACGAAAGAAGAAAGATCACCGAAGAATAAAGCGTGCAGAAGGGAGAGAAACACTGTAAGCGAAAAAAAAAGAAGGAAACGGTTCCCGTTGGACTCTGGGGAATTAACTGGTACGAAGGAAGGACGGAGGGAAAGAGAGAGGGTGGAATAGCCCTTATAGCCAAAAAGGTCCTCCATTTTACCTCGCTTTCACTCAAATGCTTGTTCGCGCATGTACACCTAGAGAAAGAAAAAGAACAATATGCGGAGCGAGATGGAGCGAGCGGGTGAACCATTGGAGCATTGATACATCTTATATTGGACCTGTGGATGTTTTTCCCTCTTTTTCGTTTCACGAAGGTAAATGCCACGGTCATTAGAAAACATACGAGGCATCACCGAGCCGAAGCTTACTACACAGAGACGCTCATGCTTCTACGAAATCGTAAAGTTTTGGACAAAAGCGACTGTGACCGGTCCATGGGGTACTTCGGTATTTATTTTATTCTATTTTTTTTTTGTTCACGAGTTTTCTTGGTGTGTGTACGTATATGTGTGTGTGTGTGTATATGTTTAGGTGCATGTGTGTGTGTGTGTGCCACACATAGGTTATCCAGGTGATCCCTCATCGTGACAACTATAAAAATCCTTCGAGGGAGATGGAGAGACACAACCAGGATACAGCACGACCGAGATAGACTATTTGAGGAAAGAATTTATCCCGGCGACGAGCGAGATACACACGCACACACGTACATAGGATCGTAACGTTTCGCGGGTAAAAGCCAAAAGCGACAAAACCGTCGGTATATTTTCTTTAATCCCGGACGCACGTTGCTCGCCACATTATAACTTCGGCTCTCTATTCTCTCTGTGGATCTCAATCGCATTTCGAATAGGAAACCTTCCCCGAAATTATTTACGAACGTTACTCTCGATGTATAACGGAAATTCTTGAAAATTAATGTTTCCACCCCTCGTTCGCGTTAACCCCTCCCCCCCCCCCCCGTGCACCTTTTTTGTCAGCTGCTCTCATTCCTCGTTCTTACGGTTGTGTTTTTTTTTTCATTCTCATCTGTTTCGCGTTCTCTCAAAAGTTTTCGTTGTCTCGCAATCTCGTACGAAACGTTCCATGAACGAGGTCAAATTTTCACATGGGCCGAAGTACACCGCTAGGGGAAGCTCGAGGCAGAGATATATTTCGCAACAGAAGGTGGAAACGTGTTAGTTGCATCGAATTAATTTATGCAACCGTACGAAGGAACCTCGTTGCCGCGGGACCAGGTGATGACCGACCAGAAAATCATCGCTGACAAACCCCTCGGACACAGCTTGAAGGGGTGGGGCAGGGGACTCGGTGCTCTTCAAAACGGCGAACCTTTTGCCCTTATACCGTGACACATATACAAGAATCTAAACGGTGCCGTATACATGTACTTGTAGAAAGCACGGAGCGTGTGAAAACGTCCGAGTTTTTCATTGTCTTTGAATTTCTCAGGGACTGGCTCGTATACAGATCGCGAGAGAGGTTAAACCCTGAGGCGAACCCGGACACTTGGTCCTGTTCTTTGACCACCCATAGAATTTGCTCCCTTCTGCATATATATATATATATATATATATATATATATATATGCATATATGGGATATTCCACGCCATTTCACCTAGCCCATAATTTTTAATTTATGCTGAATTTAACGAAAAAAAAATTCTTTTTTTTATCGTTAAATTCAGCATAAATTAAAAATAAATCGTTTCAGGCCTGTCGACGCCAAGTTGGAAATCACAAAATCATTAATAGCATTGTTGGAGATTAAAATGATAAAAATCTTCTCAAAAAAGTATGATTAGTTCGAAAAAAATAGAAGGAAAAATGGGCCCACGACGCGACTAGTAAAAAACATATAATGGGTCACTGTATTTTAGAGAATTTTTTGAAAAAAATAAACAATGGCGATCATCTTTAAAGAAAATAGTTTCCGCTGTAGAAGCAAAAAAAACTTGACATTGATCATTCGTAATTTTTTTTTTTCATATTTTTTAACGAAAGTATGCGTCAAAATGAAAAAAAGTTATACATCGACATTTGTCGATATATGAATTAGTACCGGAGTAATCAACGTTTAAAGGTTTCCAAAACTTCCGAAATCGACATTTTTTGGAAAATTCTAACTCCGAACAGAGAAGGAATAAAAATCCAAAAATTGTTGTGAATGTTTCGTTCAGGGGTACAATTTTACAAAGAAAAATCAGGGAAATGAAAAATGGTCAGTGTTACGGGCTAGGTGAAACGGCGTGGAATGTCCCATATATGTATATATACGTTTAAACGTGGATGCACTTCCCTTCTCGCTGATGCAAAAAACATCACGCACTTCCGTGTCCGAGAACGTTTTTTTTTCTTCTCCACTTCTACGAACGTAATTTATCGACGCGCACGAGGGTCATAAAATAAGCGATGATGAAAAACCGATGGTATAATGAAAAGGGACAGGAAAACCGTCAAACAAGCCCCCAAACGTACCAACCACGTAGAAACTTCTGTAGCGAGAATGAAAAATCGTTCGAAATGATTTTGAAAAATTGCTTCTCTTGCGATCTCGAAAAACATGGAGTTTCGATGTTTTTTTTCGTAAGAAAAAAATAAATAGGGCTGCATCACTGAGGCGACGTTCTATGAAAAGGAAAAAAAAACATCCATATTCAAAAGATTGTGAAGACAAAGAATCCCTGATTCTCGTGTGACACCTCGTGAATATTTCCTTTTCTCTACCTGATCCCAACTAGGATCACGGGGATGAGACTATACGAGAGTTATCCCGATCTCCGATCTTCCTCTTGCTCCCCGTTGTCTTATTTACCCCTCGTTCATTCTCTTCGGATTGTCCCTTTGGAAAGAAAGCCACTAGTGATGATCTACCGTGCTCTCTATATGGGAGATGCGATATGGACGCGTGAACAAAGAGAAAACCTTTCCTCTTTCCTCTCTGTCTCTTACCCACACGGTCTCTCTCTCTCTCTCTCTCTCTCTCTCTCTCTCTCTCTCTCTCTCTCTCTCTCTCTTGCTCCCCTTCTAGGTTGTAATCGACCATAAAAATGTCTCTAGTGGGGTCCAGAATTGGTTAATCTCTTTTTACCTCTCGACACTAGAGATGCGAGCTCTATTCCGGGCTCTCATCATTCTTCTCCGTTCTATTTTCATGACAAAGATTTCAAACAATTTTCATCACAAGCATTCGAATCGTTACGTTTTCTCTGCATACTTTCTCTCAAAATATTAAAAAATCATAATGAGAAATTTCGTATAATTGGCATTAAGGCCGTCCATATATGACATCGATTTTTTCTGATTTTTACCCCCCCCCCCCCTCCCGAAATCATCCTATCGTCACAATCCAATAGATCCCCCTCCCCTCACAGAAAATGACGTAATTTCCTACTGAATACTCTCTTGCTCAACGATTTATAAGCTCAAATGTGTCAATTGTAAATAATGATTAGATTTTGATGTTTTAAGATTTGGGAGTGATTACGTCTTTTTCGATGAAACACCCCCCCCCCCCGCCCCCTATTTTTAAATGACGTAATTTGTGGACGGCCCCATTTTTTCGATGAAACGATCATTTGCAAATGATCTCTAACCAGATTCGTCTCGTCGTGAGACTGAAGAAATTAAGCCGCTAGGGTGAAAATACGACGCTGAGACAGTATCTATCATTTTTGGAAAGTTTTACGTTGGTAAACGGCTTAAACGTCTTTTCCAAACCTACGTGAAGATAAATTCTTCCAGACTCACTGTTCACGTCATTTTATCCCGAACCGTAAATTAGAAACTAAGAAAATGTGATTTTTATTTTACAAAGCAGCAACGGGCGATATCCTGCAGTATTTACACGAAAGTTTTCCAGCATATACTCAATATGAAACAGGTTCAATTCCCTAATCATTTGGGGGGTTCAATTGTTTTTTCTTGTTTTTCAATTGTTTTTTTTTCTTGTGTTGGCAACACCACCTAACCTGTCAGTGATATATGTCATGTAAAGGTTTGGACAACAACTCACTTCGCTAAGGTATTTATTTCCAATTTTATGACCAATAATAGATTTTTTATGTGTTTGATGGTATTTTTTAACAATTTTAAACACGTTTTGTAAGGTTTGTGATTAATTTGCACCCAACGAATGTTATTATACTTGAAATTTGTGATCCAAATTTTGTTTTTATTGCGAGGTTATGTCGCCGTTTGGCTTGCTTACGAAAATTATAGTGAGTTATTTGCTTACGAATGAATGAAATAGTGAATTATTTGCTTACGAAAATGATAAAGAGTGCGCACTATTACCACTATTCCTTACCACTACTCCGCTCTCATGCGCACTCTTGGATTCTATGAAAGGTTCTCACTGCGTACTCTTTGCATCACAGCGCCCTGACAGTGCGCACGGGACGAGTTCTAAGTTTATGGGGCCTTCCCACTTTAGACGCTAAAAAGGCTATTTTCATGAATTTTTTGATATGTTTATACTATAGTTATTGATATAAAAGTTGTTACACTTAACAAATTCACTTTCGAAATACATGTTAAAAAAATTAATTTATTTAAGTCACTATTTATAGACGAAAATAGTAGTTAAAAAAATGTTCTAAAAAAATCGTAGGTCTGCGCTGTTGATGAAATCTCGAAAACGGATCATCCGACGCAAAATAATCAAACGGTTTTACATTCAGTATGTTAATGGCTATAGCGCATATCATCTGATTTTTACATATGCAAAACTAACAAAATTGCGGACATAAAAAAACGTGTTTGTTCACCGTTTTTGGCAAAAAAATAGTAAATATCGAAATTTTTAAAACCCTTGATATGCGCTGTAGCTATAGTTGTAAAGAATATGGGGTTGAAATGTCATAAGGATCGGTTTAGTAGTTTCGAAGATTTTAACAACAAGCCGTCGAAAAACGTTTCAAGAAAAACGCCTTGCAAGTTTGTTTGGGTTACATAAATACATTTAAAAACATTTTTTAATCTATTTCAAAAGTGTATTTATTAAATGTAACAACTTTCATATCAACATCTATAATATAAACCTATCAAAAAAAATCATGAAAATAGTCTTTTTTAGCTTCTAAAATGAGAAGACGCCTTAAGACTTTTTTATTTTACAGAATTGTCACTTAAAATTTATATTTAAAATAATGTTCCTAAATGACCAAAGCTTAATTCGAATAAGAAGTGAAAAGTGTGTCACCCCAATTGATTTTTCTGGCTCCACCCTATCGGTACTTCAATTACGGATTTTCGGTCCGATATTCCGATTTTTCGATATTATCGAATAACCGGCATAGATGCTCTACTTCAGAGGCATATTCGTCAACAAATGCCAATATTGATGAGCGACCATCAATTCCTCAAGCAGGGTCCATAAATCATTTTTGCCAGACATACGAAATCCAGGATCCAAAAACGATAAGTGTTACTATGTCACAGAGTCATGGTCACGTGGGTTTCATTCATGGTTGCGGGTAGTGGTTATATACACAAGGTACAATATACTCCATCTATATATATATATATATGTAGCACGTGAGTGGCGAAGCTAGGCGAGCGCCCGTGAAAAGAGGGAGCCGGTGTGCCTCGAACGAGTAGATGGATGCGGCGAAGCTTCTTGCCGTTTCTTGCCTCCGGTGGGTGAATGAGAAAGTGTGTTATGGACGTGCTACACGGTGGAGGGTTTCGTGCGGAGAAAGAAGTGTGGAAAAGTCGCGTAACCGACCACGGCGTGTGCACTATCAAGCCCGTAGATTTTCACGCTTGAGGTAAAGCCAGGGGGGCTTGGCGAGGTCGCATTGGCTGGGGGGGGGGGGGGGGGTTCGAGTCGAAAGGGGGATGAAGTCTGTACTATAGTAAGACACGTAGGGGATGTTTTACGGTTGGACAACACGAGGAGAGTCTTTCACAACCCATAGTAGACGGTATTATAGGCTCGCTGGTGGTAGTGCTGGTCTATGGTCCAACGCTTCCAAACGCCCGTACGAGTCTGAAGGGTGTAGACTCTCCCGGCTATATCGTGTAGCACCAACGAAGAACCCCCTCGACGTCTTGCCACCTCGTGTGTGTCTGACGTCCCATGCTCGCCGTATCTCCCGTTGCACGCGGTCTACAATACTGTCTCGCCTCTATGGAAAAGTGTAGGTTGGTTGTGAAATCCACGAGCATAACGTCGGCCCGGTCGATTTGATCCTCCGAGCAAAGATATCCCGCACACGTGCTTTCGAATTTTCGGTAACGCGGGACTAACGTCAATGTCAGTGGGTCACGGACACAATTGGTGCTCGCGATAACCTTTCGGCGACTCGTCAGCGCTAGGAAAACGATGTAGTAAATTAAGGGGCTATATCAGTGTGATACTTTCAAAGAATCGATTTTTTTTGTCTCTTCGACAGTTTATACTTTCAAGAATATGAAATGAGATTTTTCAAATTTGCTGACATTGTAACTCAAAGAGCAGTTATCCGATTGACTTGAAATTTGAACTGAGTACTCTTGACTATATTTACTCTACGACGACGCAGGACATTTTTGATTGGATGAAAATTGATGATTTGGCATTGAAAAAAACGACCATTTTATAGGCAAGAAAACAGACTTTTTTCATAACTACGCCATTTTCTTAGATTTTGATATTTTTCGAAAATCCTACGTCATTGTACAGGAAATACCTTCCAGTTTAACGACATTTTTTCCTTTTTCGGTTTCAGCTACTCATTCGTCGCTTGGATCTCAATATTTTTCTATGAAAAAATTATGTAATATACGTCAAATATAGCCAAATATATTCTTAATTTTCCGAAACATTTAATTGAGTACTTTTCTTCCAAAAAATTCCCGAAAATCACCAAAATTTTCAGCGTTCACACTGGTATAGCCCCTCAGAGTATGTTCAACGTGCGGATTAAAGTTTCACGTTGCTTTTTTTCGTTGGCTACGCACGTATTAACCGACTCGTTAT
>OZ023314.1:20353629-20443140 GCA_964007375.1 Ophion obscuratus | reverse complement strand
CACAGGAAAACTTTGGAGAGTAAAACGTCCTAACCACGACGATGTTGGCTCGCGCTCGACTCGCATTTCGAGGTGAATGGAACGGGAGATGACGAGAGAAGAGATAAAACGTTGAATTCGCAACAGTGGGGATGATCAATGCCCTCTCTCGCAATTCGTTGATGCTGGGCATTGTCCACTACATGGTCCAGCGCCCTCTCGCCCATTCTTCCACTCGCAAGTTCTTTTCTTTTCCCTATCACACTACCGTCTCCGTGTCCAAGCAACGTATCTTTCCTGGAGCCTGGCCCTGTAATACACTTCCATAAAGCTACGTAAACACACGGTAGATGGATCCCCGAGATAAACTGGTAGTCACCGCGATCCGATAGGTCAGATGGTCCTGAATGCGCGGCTGAACGAGAGACGATAACTGTCGCAAAAGGCGTTCATCATTCTTGAATCAAGTTGAAAAGTCATTGCACCGAATGAAACATTTTCCAATCGCTATTTCGTGCCGTAATAAATGGGGCGCTAGACGGTAATCGATGTCGATCAGAGATCGCAGTGACTTGTTAGCATTATTTTTAACATTCGGTTTTATTTATTTTCAATAACATCTCGCTAATCTTGTAAAATGGTATCGTAAAGTGGGTAGGTTAGGATTTTTTAACATCCTAAATTCCAACTTTTTTGCTTTAACAGAACAATGTGTCCTTTGACTATAAAATGTATAAGATAGTCAAGCCCCACCAACCTCCACAATTTTATATATATTTTTTAAGTGTCAAAGTAACCTCGAGTGTTAAAAAGGTAATATAAAAAAAATGTAATTAAATGAAAAACTAATTGAAATTAAATGAAAAACAAAGTTTTATTTAAAATCAAATTGTTACTTATTAAGGAAACATTTTACATAAAAATATCAAGTACCTAGGGTACTATTATAGACACTTAATCGGTCTTACGATTATCATTGAGATCGACATCAACGTAAGCAACATTATAATGAACTACAACAAATTTAAACACATTTAAATGCGCACACATTTGAACGGTATTTTGGCGCTCTGTTAAAGTAGCCCCAAAAGCTGTCAAAGTTTCCCTGAATGTAAAAGTAACCCCGTTTTATAGTACAGTGCTGCATATTGGAATCGGAAAAAATTAGAAGAAGGCTAGTTTTTTGACAGGTGATTTTGTAGATGCCACGGGTGCTAAAACCAAGTTTGCCTAAAAATCGGGGGGTAGGGTTTTTTTAGGGGATGGGGGTGGTTTAATGCCAAACTACAACCCCCACGAGGTCGGCGCCGAAAGACAAAATGTTCAGAAAAATCCGGGTTTTATTTTTGTCCATAGCGCCGAAGTCGTGGAAGTTCATTTTGGGGGGTGAAAAAGTGGGGTGAAATTTTGAAAAATCAGTTTTCATTCCATAACTCTTTAGAAAAAACCGCACAAAATTCATTTCTTACGAGCTCTGTACGATTCTGTTTCACCGAGTATCGATCGTAAAAAATTGCACACTTCGCCGTTATAAGGTTGGGTAAAAGAGGATGACATTAAAACGATGAATGTTTTCTCTACAAAACGCCTTAAAACAACTTCAACATTTTGTTGTGATTGCGAAATACGTTTTTAAAAAATGCGTAGGATCCGCAATTCTGAACTATTTTTTCTTAAAAATGGCGTTGCTCCCGAAAAAAGCATGAATCCTCAAAGTCTGTCTGCTGTTTTTTACTTGAAGATATGCTGAAAGAATATGCAAAAAGTCAGACATTCAGCTTCTGATTTTCCTCGTGCCGCGAGGTTGCAAACGTTCTGAAATTTTTCAATCTCTCTGCTTTCGCACGGAATGCCAACTTGAGATACAGATACAAATCTTTTATTATTGTCTGTGGGCCGTAATATTGTATCCATATTTTCAATCAAATATTTTAATTTTTTCGAAACTTTTCCTCCGAAAATATGAAACATATTACCTTCTGCCCATCGAAGATCGTCATCAGACTTTGCTGTTTGTGTGCACTTTGGAGACCACAGTTTTAATCGGCAATCAATTTACAGATGATTGTGAAAACATGTTTTCCTTCCATATGAACCTAACTCTGACAAAAAAAAATGAATTTTTTAGAAGTCTTTAAACGAAAGGGTGTAATTTTGACCATTATTTTATTATATTTTTTGCCAAAAACCAAGAAGGCGCAAAAAATTAAATATCTCGGCCAAAACAAAATCG
Organism: Ophion obscuratus; assembly: GCA_964007375.1. Taxonomy (NCBI): domain Eukaryota; kingdom Metazoa; phylum Arthropoda; class Insecta; order Hymenoptera; family Ichneumonidae; genus Ophion; species Ophion obscuratus. The sequence continues at coordinate 20,440,928 of OZ023314.1, read as the reverse complement.
GAAACCAATTTATCAAACGGGGTTTTGAAGAGAATAAAATCAGCTTCAATTTTCTTTTTTCGTTTTTGTTGTGACCAGCATCTCACTTTGAAAATAGCGGTTTTTCACGATTTTCGCATCTTGCAACGTCATTCGCTGGACTTCGAAAAAAAAAATTTCGCTATTTAGTGAAATGATCTTCGAAAAGGTAAATATTAGCTTTAGTTTCGTTAAAAAAAATTGCATTTTTTTCGCAGAGAAATTAAGTTTTTCTTGAAAAAAAAAAACGGCAGGTTTCCGTAAAACCGGCATCGTGCAACGTATCGTGAAAACTATGAGGTTGAGAATACTTGTCCTGAGGACTAAAAAGTTTTGTTTTGTTATTTTGGAGTTGTTACATTTTTTCAGATTTTTTTGGTAAATTTTTTTTTCATCGCTACTTTCAGTCGATCATCGGCGATTAATCTAATTAATTTATTGCCATTACATTGAAACGAAGATGATGAAGACGTACGAATTCAATTACGTCTTGACCAAAAGCATTAAGGAGTGAGGTCTAGTTGGAACGTTAAAAAAATGGCCTTTTTCCGATTTTTTTCGGCCAAACGATAAAATAATTTACAACAAAAGTTCTTCCGTTTAAAAGATATATATTTAATGTAAATATTATAATTTTTTTAAAGAAATATGTTTCAAAATAAGCCGATACGTATCAATGGCCGAGGACGCTGCAAAAAAAAACAGGTTTTGCGGTGATCACTCTCACGCTGTGACGGATTATCTGAAACCAACAAAACGGGGGGAATCTTTAGTTAATGATATAATGCTCCGGTTGAACGAAGGGTTTTGAAAAATTTCCATTTTTCACAAAATGGAGAACGTTGAAAGTCAAAAGTGTTGTTTTGACCAAAATTTCACTTACAAAAATTGACTATAAAAAAAAATTGTCCAAAAAAAAATCCTTTGTTCATCCGAAGGAAAACTATGTATAGAAGAAGTGATATAAATTTCAACCCAATCGGTAAAGCCGTTCTCGAGTTATATTGATCACCGACTTCGAAAACATGGTTTTGAGAAAAACGAGTATAAAGTGTAGAGTACGATTTGCATGCAGTGTCCACGGCGTCCTTCAAAGTTATGTATTTCGGCGAATAATGGTCTGATTTACATTCAATTAGTCGGAAAATACTCGTAAGATATTATACTTTTAGAAAATGAAAAAAAAATCGGTTTTTTTTTAAATTCTAACTAGACTTAAGCACCCTGTGTTTTCCTTCTTTTTCTAGTTTAGGGTATAACATTGAACTCTTTTCGTTTTTTAAATGTATTTATCAGTAAATTTAAACAATATTATTAATAGTTAGTTGATCCACCCACAGCCTTCATCATCTTCGTTTCAATGTAATTGCAATAAATTGATTGGATTAATCGTCGACGATCAACCAAAACTAGCCATAAAAGAAAATGTTGCCAAAAAAATCGGAAAAGAATTTAACAACTCCAAAGTAACAAAACAAAACTTTTTAGTTCTTAGGACAAATATTCTCAACCTCATAGTTTTCACGATACGCTGCACATGCCGGCTTTACGGAAACCTGCCGTTTTTTTTTCAAGACAAACAAATTTTCTCTGCGAAAAAAAATTGCCAATTTAAAAAAAAAATTCTTTCGGGAAGAATTTTCGTCCAGGAAGAAAAATTGCAGAGTGCCCCAAACTTTTGGCCGCGGGTGTATACTTCGAATAATAATATTATCCCAAATTGAGGTTCATATAGAGCGTAATTACATAAAGAAACTAACTATCACTTTCCAAAATTCCCGGTCATAAACTTTTCTAGCTACAGTGTACACAAATTCAAAAAAGTCGTTTCGAGAAAAACGCGTTTTAAAATAAATTACCCCAAACAACAAACGCAATGCAGTAATGAATTATTTATACCGCTTTGGGAACATATTCTTCAATAGTTTTGCTAACAACCTGGAATTAAAAAAAATGGATTCTTCGAGTCACCTTAACTGGTTTCCCGCCTTAATTAGCCCGACGTTTATACCCGGGGACTAAGCAGGCCTGACGAAGACACAGGTCTGTTAACTTACGGCTGGGCGCGCGCGCTCTCCAAACAAAAGGTTTCCGCGCGAAGGAGAATAGTACAAAAGCCTGTAAGGGTTGCGCGCACCTGAAGGCCGGGGGCACCGAGCAAAACCGACTACGAGAACAGGCAAAAGAGAGGATTCAAGCAGTATCGCGAAAGCAATCGTGGGTGTTGTGCACGTATAGATGGGCGCAAGCGGACGGAAGAAAGGAGTACCTGCTTCAGAGACGGAATTAGGATTACACGCCTTCGAATAATAATGCTATAAAGTTGGCCCGCAGTGTGTGACACGGGGGCCACACCATCGCATCGCTTCGCGATGGACAATGGTCAGCCGGTGGCGGGTGGTGTATTGTCCTGCCAGTTTTGCTCGACAGCGGCACACTGTCCTGTTCCTCACCCCTCCTCTACACCCCGGCGTGCATATATCCTGCAACCATAGGAAAAGTGTACAGTGTTGTACTTGTCTCGGTCTCCTTCGTATGTGTATATATATATATATACGCAGGCTCTGAAAAGTACACGCAGGTGCAGCAACGTCAATGAGCCGTGGGGGGTTCGCTTCGGGAATTACGGACATTCTGTTCAGCGGAAAATTCTCTACCCCAAAACTTCACCGTTCGGATCAGTACAGCAATGGAAAACATGGCGAAGAGGCCTTTGAAGGCTCGAAAATTATGCAGTTGTACAAGAATCATGCACCCTTGCAGTATTCAACGCAAATGGGCATTACAAACTTAGGGCATTACAAACTTAGAGTGCCCAAAGTGGGCACTCTAAGGAAAATTAAGGGGTTAGCCCCACTTGCGATTTTGAAAAAAATCGATTTTTTTTTATTGCATTTTTTTGAAGTATAAGTATCGGAGAATGTGTCCTGAAAATTTCAAGTCGATCCGAACAAAATTGACTGAGATATGAGCGTTGAAAGAGAAGAATCCGTTGTGTAAACGACCGGAAATTGAAAACTTTAAACGCGTTTTTCTCAAAATGGCATTTCTGAAGTCGGTGACCAAGATTACTCGAACACTAATGAACCGATCTTCTTGAAATTTTGCAGGCTTATTTAATAGATAAAAATGTAGTCTTTAATCGTTCGATTTTTTTTCGTTAAAATCGAACCATTAACTTTGGCTGTCCGCCATTTTGTGAAAAATGAATATTTTTTAAAATCTTTCGATTAAAGACTAGTTTATACTTATATTTGACTAAATCCATCCGCATTTTTTTTTTCAGATGATCCACTTCGCCGCAATGTTGGTCACCGCAAACCGTGTAGATAAAAACATTATTTCATTGACGGCCATTTGCCACTAAACAATGTAATATTTTTCAATAAAAAAATTACTGAAAGTTCTTCAAGATGTGTTCTTTAACATGGAATATTGATCGATTGGAAAAGTTTTGTAGTTTTCTTTTAAGAAATTCATGAAAAAGGCCTTTTTTGCGCTACAAGTGGGGGTAACGCCTTAAAACAAAAGCAGTCATAAAATGTCATATCCAAACAATTTTTGTTTGCTAGCGGGTGCTAAATTTATCGTCGTTTAAAAGTACATTGACGCATTCCCAGTAAATTATAAAAATACGAATACTGAAATAAATTTTAAAACTTTACGAAATGCCCGCTTTGTCCAGGGGGGTAGCCTGAAGCGAGCACGGCTTCTGGGCAAAGCGGGCCCGTACAGGGTAAAACGAGCACTCGGTATATCTTTCTTGAGATTAGGCATAATTAAGAAGAGTACAGGGAATTATAGGGGGAAAAAACTATGTATGTACCCACATATTTAATTGCAGATAAATCATTATTGTTATCATGAAAGAACAAAAACTTAACTTGTCTTTAAATTAGACTTGATGCGCAAAACTCAAAGGTCTGTAAACGATATTTGGTTGAGAGATATTGATACCTCACGATAGAGCAAAAATCAGCTGTTGCCGTCAACCATTTATAGCACCTAGAGCCATCTTTTGAAAACGGACCGAACCAAGAGTTGTAGACCTAATATAAACTGTCGAAAAAGGCACAAAAAAATCGACTTTTTTTTAAGTGTCACTCTGGTATAGCCCATTAAAACGTTAGTCGTATGGAGGATGTCCGCTTTAGGCAGGGTGCTCGCTTTGGGCCTCTTCCTCTACATCCCCTGACGACGCTTTCAGTATTGTCGGTATGAAATTTTGTGAATTTGGTGGTGGCGGAATGAAAGAATCTTGGTATTTCGTGATCTCTTGTGTCGCCCAACGAACCTATGCCGTTCCCATAGTTTCGGCAGCTTATTAGATACTTTTTCGTAGTCCAAAGATTCTCTTTCTCTCTCTCTCTATCTCTCTCTGTCTCGTTTTGTCCGTTTGTTTTACTCGTGTAGCCCTGGCGCGCGCGGTTAGTCATTAGGGTGACCGGACCTGCGTAAATACACAACCCAAAAACATACTACACACGTAGACTTCTTTCTCCTTTGCTCTTTTAACGATTTCACGTGGAGCGTAGCATATTCGTAGGCGAGGGATAGCGATGCGAAAGAGGGCGAGAGAGAGAGAGAGAGAAAAACAAAAAAGAGAAAGGAAGAGCGAGAGACACGCACATCCGTGCCGCGGAACACTCTAATTACGCCTAATTTCGTTAATTACCGTGAGCGGGAATGATGCCTCGTCGTCGTCCTCGGCTTCTCTCTCTCTCTCTCTCTCTCTCTCTCTCTCTCTCTCTCTCTCTCTCTCTCTCTCTCTCTCTCTCTCTCGCTCTACACACGTATGCACTAAATGTATAAATGTATGTGTGTGTACTTTGTAGCACACAATCGTACAACCCCTTGGTCGCGTTGGGTGCCCCGTCCCTAATTCGGGGGTCCAACATTGTGTCTAGACATTAAACAACATTCGCGCGCGCGCTATCGTCCCACGAGCTCCAGAGAAACACGCCGCCGCACGCACACACCCACAGACAAAGAACCATACCGACAGCCCATTGCGCGGCTCTTTCTCTCCTTCATTTAGCCACTTCCACTTTGCTTTCCCATAACCGGCACACCCCATAATCCATTCAGAGTCCTTGTTCCTCTTCTTCCTGCTCGTTCATTTTTTGCCGGCCCATTAAAATCATCCGGCGTCCAGGGATTTTTGCATCATTTGCCAAGGAATCTCGAACATGCGGAAAATTACACATCGGGCTTGTGCTTTTCGCGCTCGTTCAGGTAGTCCTATCGCTTCACAGTAGTCATACCACTGATCGTACTTGAGACTTGTACAATTTATATTTTTAACATGTGCAAAAAAGTCATTTGTAATAAATAACATTTTTCATGTGTTAACTTTTGAAGGCCTTAGGCCACAGTGACGGGCGTAAAATCATGTGCGAATTTAACCATTTTTTTCGTATAAATAAGTAATTCACTCGTAAAATTAATTACACATCTATTTATTATGAATATCAAGCTGTAAGAAAAAATATATATTTTTTTTCGATGTACAAAACGACCGACTACTAATATTTTCTCTTGTCATCTTTTTTTTAGGCGCTCCGCGGCGTGACATTTAGCATCCACAATTTTTTACCTACAACAAAAAACACAAATTCTCGTCAATCTACATTAGAATATCTAGAGAAGTACGTAAGGAATTTAGAAAATATTGTCTTATGCAAAAGTTGTAGGTATTTGAACTTAAGAAATGAATTTTCAGTGAAAAATTTCGTTATAACTGCTCATGAACTGCTGAAAAAATGAAGAGTTTTCGATTAATCAGAAATTCCGTACGTACTTCTCTGCGAAATGCAATTAGGAACATAATCTTTTGAATTTGAAGTGAATCGAGTGAAAATTGTTAAAGTTATTTGTCACGCCAATTGGAAAAAAGCTTTTTCGAGAAGTTTCGAGTAGTCGGCCATTTTGTACATCGAAAAAAAAAGTATATATTTTCTAAGAGCTTGATATTCGTAGTAAATAGATGTGTAATTAATTTTATGAGTGAATCACTATTTCATACGAAAAAAATTGTTAAATTCGCACATGATTTTATAGCCGTTACTGTGGCCTAACCCCTTAATGAATGTTTACATTTAATTAGAAGAATGAAAAAAAATAGCTATTCCAATGATTCGCGCGGTATTTCTAGGTTTGACATTTGGCAACATTAGTTCTATCTCCGTCTCGTTTTACTGAACTAGGCGAGTTTAAGGAGGTTGGAGCGTTAGCCACAATCCAAGGTTAAATTTAATAAAAATAGATGATATTGTTTAGACTCTACTGAGTCTTTACGAATTTAAAAAAAAATTCACCACCAAACACCAGAGATAAAAAACAATTTAATGTATGTAATTTAACGTGCGGTTAGATGGGCAAGACTTTCAGACTAAAGGTTATGTAAATTTTTTGTTATTTAGCATCAAGATAAACTATTTCTAACAACGGATTAACGCAAACTGAACCTTTGTAAACATTTAGAAATAAAAATCCTCATCTTACCCATCGTAAACCATGGGCCAATAATCTCGTGACGTAAATATGAATAGGCATAATTATAAATTACTCAAAATTTCATTGTGAGTTGTATAAAACATTCGTTGTCGTAGTTTTTTTTCATAATAATCATCGATAATGTCATACTTTTTCAAGTTGGTAGTAACACAAAAGTTTTTCTACTTTACGCAATAAAAATATTAAAATGCATAATTTTGCCCTTTAATTATATATTTTTAAAGAATTAGCATATACAGCATAAATCTGTACCTAGTATGCATTTTTTTGAGGTTCATTGAAGAAAATAAATAAATAAATCGTCATTTGACTCAACTGAATCGCTCCAACCTCAACCTCCGTACCCTTCATCGTCGATCTGGCAAAACAATGTCCGATGGGGGAAATATAAAGCATCGTATTCGGGCCACGACTGGTAAAAAGCGTGGAAAATTTGTGTCGGCGAAATTTGTCGGTGAAAAATGAAATATGTGTGATAATTCGAATGAGTGCGATGAGGTCAAGAGTACAGTCAACTGTTGCCTTGCTGTCACGTCTCTTTGTCGTAGCAAGTGGTAACAAATCCAATACCGGAAGTTCAAATTAAACTTGATATTACATAAAAATTAGGTCAATAAGCGTATTTTTTTCTAAGAGCATTGGATTATTACAAGTGTCAAGTACGTAAATCTGATTATTTTTAAGAATCTAACGGATTCCCACTATTATTTACACTTTCGTAGCGACCGGAAATTGGGTTTTTGTATGTCGTCTGGGAATTCCTTCGCAAAAATACGCAATTTTAATATTTCTTTCTCTGTAATTACGTCGATAACCGATCCTGATAAACAGAGACGATTGTTAACAACTTTAGTAAAGCTAAAAAAAATATGAAAACCTATAGATTGAAGGCTGGCAATAGGATTACCTCAAGTAACGTTTCTTGCTTGCGATAAGTGTAAGAAGACTCGATGTACGTTGGCGTAATTATGGTCGAAGCAAGTTCTCCTTTGGCGTAAAGCGTGAAAAAAAAAAACGGAATGAGGATACAAAGTAGCGTTAGCCGAACAAATTTATGACGCAAGAGTGTGGTCTGTGTCTGCTGAAATGGTTGAAACATTTCTGAAGTTGACCAGCAGAGCAGCAGCAGCAGCAGGTCGACCGTCTCTCTTTCTATAGTCGGAGATCAAGCCTGGTGAAGATTCGACAGGTAGTGAGAAATATCGTATGGTTGGGGAGAAGGAGGCAGCGAACGGTTCGGCTATTCCATACTTGGGTAGGGAACCCTGGCCTGAAAGGCTTACGCAGACTAGGGGGTGTCCCGATTGGCCGCGGGTACAGGGACATAAAATTCATGCCGGACTGACAGACAATGACGCAGGCCTCCTCGAACATTCAGCAGGAAAGAGACGCACCTATATACTGGGAGAGCAAGGGAGATGCAACCTACAGTGGAGAGGAAAACGAGAACAACGAAGAACAATATTTCAGTTGGAATGCACGTTTCGAAGCGAAGGAATAACACCTGCTGTTGGTGAGGTTTGCTCTGGCTGGTATCGTTTGCGGACCTCACTCGAATCCGAAGGGCCTTTGCACTATGGAACTACGCGAAAATCTTCGAGCTTTTCCATCATCTTAGTTTTCTTCTCTACTCTCCTATTCTTCTGCTTCTTCTGCTTGTCAGTCCGGATATACCTGGATCAAGCACGGAGCAAGGTACATGCACCGAGATGTACACGAAAGACAGTCGTACTCGCGCGAGATCCGCTCTTGGACGCGATGTATTAGCAAGAAGTCGCCAGGGGGTCAAACCTCATCGAGAATTACCATGCCTTCGTCAACCTTTAGGTTTTTCAACGTTCTACGTTGCTTTCAATGAATACTCTAACGGGAAGGGATGTATCCGTGCCAACGTGGATTTTAAAGGCTTATGCGGATCCTCTTCGAATAATTAAAAACCGGATGAGATTTTATTTCGATCCATATATATATATATATATATATATATATATATATATATATATATATATATATATATATATATATTAGGGTCGCCGTTATTTTGGCTTCGGTAAAAAAAAAAATTAACGTCTAGCAGAAAAACTAATCAAGATATAAAAAAAAAAATCTGTGTAAAATTTGGACGCACTGGGATAAGGAGAACACGTGCTACCAAGCAGTTTAATTTTCAAAAATACATGCATTTTTTTAATGGCCGCACTAAAATATTCAGTAGTCTCATAATATCAATTAAAAATCTGGAATTGGGTACATTGATTATACATATTAAGAGGTACAAAATAATTATTTACTGATTTTTTTTCCACCAATTATGTACAGTCATGAGTATATTGAAAAATTAATAGAAAATTTGTACACGGACGTGGCGGTTTGGCCACATTGTGGCGGGAAATCGAAGCAGTGAATTAATTCTATAATTAGTGAATTAAAGCTATAATTGTAAAGAATATGTGGTTAAAATTTCATAAGGATCGGTTCAGTAGTTTCAATGATTTTATCATCAAGCCGTTGAAAAACGTCGTTTCGAGAAAAACGCGATTAAAGTTTGTTTGGGTTACATAAATACATACAACATTTTTTTCAATGTATATCGAACGATATTCAAGTGTATTTATTAAGTGTAAAAACTTTTACATCAATATAAAAAATATAAAAGTATCAAAAAAATTCATGAAAATAGCCTTTTTAGCGTGTAAAGTAAGAAGACCCCTTAATGGGTTTGCATAAGCTGGGGGACCAAAAAACAGGTATATTTTTTAAAAAACCTGATCAGAGGATTGGAGTGACGAGATCGAGAATTCATGCTCGACTAGTACATAGTCTTGCCAAGTTTGCGTTTTTTTTTCTAATGAAAATTATTGATAATATGTTGGCGCTCCTGCATGGGCAATGGGTGTAGTTGGTTCTGGCAACTAGTGTGATCTGAAATGGAAAATATAAAAATGTACTTTGAGTATAATAACAAAACTCCCGTATAACCGGATACTTTTTTGAAATTTTGAAAATCACAAACATGCCAAATCGCACAAAAAAAGTTGGATTTCCGGCCAAACAACGACTTTAATCTATTATTAATAAATAAATAAGCATATTTGAAAAATAGCCCAGTTATATAATAGAAAATGTTATTAATTATGATCTGTCCGAATTTAGAGTGAGTCGTACGAATAGTTTTTGAGATACAACTTCCCCCCATTTCATAAAAGATTAGTTTCGAGATAATTGCAAAAGAAAAAGGGTAACTCGCAGCCGAGCGGTTCACCGTAGCGCAGTGAGCGACCTGCCGCTTCACAAAAATCGTCATAACTCGGTTCACTTTTGGAGTTTTTACAAAATCTTTATTGCAATTTAAAGTTGAGACCCTACGCTACCTAATTATGCAATAAAAAATGGCATTTTTTTAAATATCAAGCTTATGCAAATCCCGTAAGGTTTATACACCAAGGTTATTATTGAAAACACGTTTTCTGTATATTTAAAAAAAAAATACGTTCCCTACATAGTTCAATACATACTCATAATACCATTACCGGTAGGAAAATAAAAAATTGATAACGATTAAGGTAATGAAGCTCTCTAATATTGAGTATGGACCGTAGAACTTTTTTTTGATAAATGGTGGAGAATATCCCTTGGTGAATGGTGAAGAATAGTCCTTTTAAAACGACAATCGCATTTTTTGAGATTCCACTCGACAGAGGGTTTTATTTCCATCGGCAAACAATATCTGCAATATTGATAGTTAGCATTGCATCCTAACTTTACCAGCTTAGTTTCAACTTGAAAAAAAAGAATGTGCAGGCACTATAATTTAATAGTATGCATCCTGTATGCATAAGGTAAAGCCAGCAAAGAGGCTTTATACGCATTTTATAAACGTTTATTTCTAGGAAAATCAATTTTTATAATACACTTTTTACTTATTCAAATTAAGCCATTCATTCGTGGTCATTCAGGCACATTATTTTATATATAAATCTTAAGAGGTTAGGCCACATTAAGGGAGACTTTGTCCTTGGAGTGCCATATTTCAGGTGTTTACATTTTATTTTTTTTAAAGGAAACGAGTAAAGCTTTTTGAGTGCGGTTTTTTTCTTGCTTTTATTCATGATATACAGAACGTTAAAATTTTTTTTTTTTTAAACCAAAATGGCGGCCGTTGCAGTTCCACGAAAACAGTTCCTCAAATCGCGGGAGGTAAACGGCTGACATCGCTGCCCCTCTTTGTTGATCTGAAACACAAATTCAAAGCATATTATCAATCTGTGACCCTTTGGTCATGGAATGACGGATGGGTTTTTCGTTTAGTACAAATTTCGGAAAATGGCGGCAATTTAAAAAAAATCGAATTTTCGCGTTTTTTTCCGCATAAAAAGATAAATAATAAATGCAAAAATGTATCTATCGAAAAAACGATCCGTCATTCCGTGAAGACATATTTTCTGAGTATGCTCTCCAAATTTCAGGTCGATATGTTAATTAAAGCGGTCAGAAGAATGTCAGCCATTTTTTAAAAAGTGTTTTCGAGAAAAACGCGTTTAAAGTTTTGTAATGTGTGTACACAAATGTGTTTATAATTACCGCTAATCAGCAATCCCTCCTCTTCTTCTAGCTGCTCATGTTGAGCCGCTAACATCTTCCGCTGGGCACAAAGGACAAAGTCTCCCTTAACGGGTATAAAATCATGTGCGAATTTAACCATTTTTTTCGTATGCAAAAGTGATTCGATCATAAAATTAATTACACATCTATTTAGTATGAATATCAAGCTGTTAGAAAATATATATATTTTTTTTCGATGTACAAAATGGCTGACTACTAATATTTTCTTTTGTTATCGTTTTTTTAGGCGCTCCGCGGCATGACATTTAGCATCCACATTTTTTTACCTGGTACAAAAAACAAAAATTCTTGTCAATCTACATTAGAATACCTAGAGGGGTACGTACGGAATTTAAAAAATATTGTTTTATACAAAAGTTGTAGGTATTTGAACTTAAGAAATGAATTTTCAGTGAAAAATTTCTGTATAACTGGTCATAAACTTGAAACATAACAAGAAACATAAATTTGAAGTAAATCGAGTGAAAATTGTTGAATTTACTTGTCACGCCAATTGGAAAAAAGCTGTTTCGAGAAGTTTCGAGTAGTCGGCCATTTTGTACATCGAAAAAAAAAATAATAATTTGTAACAGCTTGATATTCATACTAAATAGATGTGTAATTAATTTTATGAGTGAATGACTTTTTCTTACGAAAAAAAAAATTGTCAAATTCACTCATGATTTTATACCCGCTACTGTGGCCTAACCCCTTAAGTAACAATCTCGAAAAATATAAAAAAAGGCTTAAACTTAGAACTCCTCCCGTACGCACTCTTAGGGTGCTGTGTTTCAAGAGTACGCAGCGAGGACCTTTCATAGAAGCTAAGAGTGCGCATCAGAGCGGAGTAGTGGTAAGGGTGCGCACTCTTTGGATGCGTACTCTTACCAAATACGTATTTTTAGTATATGGTCACTATAATTTTCGTAAGCAAGCAATACGGCGACATAACCTCTCAAGAATAATTTGGTATAATAATAATAATATAAATAATTATATAATAATAATAATAATATAAATATAATAATTTGAATCACAAATAATAATAATATAAGTATAATAATTTGGATCACAAATTTGAAGTATAATAATAACATTCGTTAAGTGCAACTTAATCGCAAACCATACAAAACATGTTTAAAATTGTTAAAAAATAATATCAAACACATCGAAAATCCATTATTAGTCATAAAATTAGAAAAAAATACCTTGACGAAGCGAGTCGTAGTTCAATACCTTGACATGAAAAATGCCACTGGCAGGTTATTTCGTGTTGCCAACGCAAGAAAAAATAAAACAATCAAAAGCACCGCGTACTTTTTGGTAGCGCGGACTCTTCGATGGATCTACCCTACAGATACAGAAGTGGACTAGACCATTATATCGTTTATACTGGTTCGGTGTTGACCCTCCTTGGAATTAATTATATTTCCGGATCGTGACGCGACGATGATACTTATAAAAACTCGAGTCCAGCTGAACCTTTCGTTCTTCAACGCCGTACTGTCCACGCTAAATACAATATTGTTGTACGATATAACGGTCGTCTTCGAATCTCGTAGCCGAGGGTCTTGAAATAGAAGAGATCTTTTCTTTTCTCGTTCTTTTTTTTTTTTTTTTTTTTAATGCACGTATACACGAACAATATAGCGCATATATACACGCCGCTGAATATCCCCCTTCGATGAGAAAACTATGACAGGAGGAACGCCAGACAATGCACGCGGTAGCTTCGGCTATGACGAGGTAGACGAAAAAGACGAAGAAGATGCACGAGAACTACGGGCGAGAAGAGAGAGAGAGAGAGAAAGAGAGAGAGAGAGAAAGAGAGAGAGAGAGAGAGAGAGAGAGAGAGAGGGTTCTCTGTTATGCTACGAGAAGAGGAGGGCCCGCCGGGAACGCGTGTACTCACGCACCAAGAGGGGTGGGAACCCCGGGGGCGCCCGACTGTCTGCCCCGTCCGGTTTCCCTCGCTCTTTCATTCGCCTTCTTTACTCGTTTCTTTCGTTTCTTCTTTCCGTCTTGGACGCGATGCAAGTTTCGAAAGTTGAGAGACCAACCCTCGCATGACCGGGCCGCCATTTTGCGCAACATCCCGAGGACTTGCATCCCTTTTACGTGCAATTCCGAATCCTCGCAACGTTTAGTTAGGAATTTTGACAACTAGGGAAACCAGCGAAGAGTAACCAAATTGCTAGGTACAAAATGCTGAATAAAGGCGTTACCCCCACTTGTAGCGCAAAAAAGGCCTTTTTCATAAATTTTTTTAAAGAAAACTACAAAACTTTTTTAATCGATCAATATACCATCTTAAAGAACACATCTTGGAGAACTTTCAGTAATTTTTTTATTGAAAAATATTACATTGTTTAGTGGCAAATGGCCGTCAATGAAATAACGTTTTAATATACACGGTTTGCGGTGACCAACATTGCGGCGAAGTGGATCATCTGAAAAAAAAATGCGGATGGATTTATTCAAATATAAGTATAAAGTATTGTTTAATCGAAGGATTTTAAAAAATATTCATTTTTCACAAAATGGCGGACAGTGAAACTTAATGGTTCGATTTTAACGAAAAAAAAACGGCCGTTTTTTTTCGGATGCCCATCTTGAAGACACTCTTCGCATATGTTGTTCCTCGAGAGAACCAAACTATAAAAAACTGGCTCAAGATCTGAGGTGTAATTTCTCAGATTATCGACCTATGTAAAGTATATTATTTTTAAGAGAAAAATAAAAATAAAAACCAACAATATGTGCTTTTATAAGCCACATTTTGTTGAGAAATAATAATAACCTGCTTGCTGTTATTTATATTTGCAGTTATTTTGTCTCTGGACGTCAATAAAAAATTTCAAAAGTATCCGGACCCCACTATACAATACTTGCCAACCCCTGCTACAGGGATTCGATAGGGATTCGATAGGGCACGTAGGAAGTTCACATTGGAATCCAAATCGATTCGGCGCTATTTCCCGATTAACGTCACTTGACAATTTTCTAAAATTTTTTTTTACCGAATTTGTTGGATCTGCAAACAAAAAAGTTGATCCCGAGATCCCGTGCACAGATTTGTTGACCCCTAAGATGCACCCATATGTCTTTAGGGATTTGTTACGGCGCCACACGTAGAGAGTTCTCATCGGGATCCAATTGGATTCTGCACCGATCCCCGACGAACGCCGTTTGAGAATTCTCACCACGTTCGAATAAAAAATATGAGCAAAGTCACGAGAAAAATTCGACGTGTTGAAACGTAACCTGCACACTTCGCGAGCGTCTGGGTGTATGGTGATATTATGTCAAAGTGCAGTAAAATAAATAACGAGACGACAATTAAGATAGATTTTCAGTGATCCGATTCGAATCTATTTATAAATAAACATATCTACTTTTTTAAAGCGATCTATACCTCTTTGAAGACAAGATTTATAGTTCAACTTCTTTTAACCCTTCGCGCCCCCATTTTCCGGCTATAACACGCTGGCCACAGGGGGTCGCAATGACCCCAGCCGTGTTTAAACGATTGCCGCGTTGACCGTATCGTTCCGAATGACTCGGAAACATTCGGGATATTAGTTTGAACATTCTAGAATGTGGCATGCTCGGTATTATATTTTAATCGAATTTTAAAATGGCGGAAAAAATCAGCAAGGCGTCAATGCGTTAAAAAACCCTCTATATACTAAAAAAATCATAACTCTAGCGATTTTCAATTTTTTTTTCATGATATTTTAGGGTGATGCTTTTGTGATGCGATAATTGAAGGAAAAAAATAGCTCCACAGTGGGCGTTCAAAAAAGGTATTTATTCACGATTCGTCCAACCCCAGTATGTACTTACAAAGGGTACTCCAAAGCACCGTTAGAAGGCAGACCAGTCGCCTTGGACGCAATCAACTTGTAGTCATTTTGACTGGAAGTTGCACTTGGGGTCATTTTGATCCCGGATGACCGCGGAAGGTCAAGATCCCCTCATGTCGGATATTTTGTTTGGGAAACTGAATGCGCAGGATGCGATGGGATCCATCAGGAATCGGATTCTGTTCGATAATGTGGAAATCCTTAAGGATTCTAGGTGGATTCGTACCTTGGATTCCAATGGGAAATCCCGATTAGAATCCAGTGTACGAGCGTCACGTTTTAGTCTAGGGATCCAATGTGATGATCCATTGGAACCCCATCAGGAAGTAGAGAGATACTTCCATCAGGAAGTATGGGAATCCAATTGGATCCCTACGAAAATGTCTGCACGGGGACTTCGTAAATCCAAGCTCGTACTGTGACGTCTTTAAGGCCAAGGGGGCGCTATTATCTGGACAGAGTTCTCCACGACCTCTCGCCGAAGCCTGCGCCGAGGGCCAGGTTCTGCGCTGAGGGCTAGGAATGCGCGAGAGCTCCTCTCAGCAAGGACCAAGGCGCGCATATACATACATGCATACATAAACATACGCACGCACACACGAGCACACATATATGCAATGCCTATAACTATAATATACAGCGTCGAGGATCCCGCACGCGGAACGTTTTGACGAGCCCATAAAATGCGAACGGGCCGCCAGGATATGTATAGGATGAATAAGGGGAAAAGAGAGGGAGAGGGAGAGAGAGAGACGAGCAAAACGCTTGGACCATCGAACGAATGTTCTCGCGATCTTCTGTAAGTGCTATCTTTACTTCTTGATATACACAGACACGCACCCACATACACCTAAAGGTAAATTTGAAGCATTCGACTATGAGCACCGTCCTCATAGCAGCCAATTGTCTTCATACTACACATTGTGTGAGCCCTAATGTCTTCAAAATCACCTTTGTACAATTGTACGCATATTTTCATAGAGGTCATCTCAACGATAGTCCCACATTTTGGAAAATCGATTTGTTTAAAAATAAATTGAGGGAAGGTTCTGCCTTGTTGGGCCAAAAAATGTTCGATTTTTCACCAATTTTTTACGCGAAAAGTATTAAATATAGCATGTTGATATTTGGTATTTTGAGTAAGCGGTCTTTATTGAACATCAAAATATTTTTTTAAGTTTGACAAAACATGGTGGTGGGCGTGGGAGGAGCGCGGGCGATGACATTCTTCGCTTGCGGAAGTCCTAAGTCCCGGACAAGTGATCCGAAGCAAAAAAATCAAACATGTCTTTAGTTTGTACAATATTGTGTATAAGTTGAACTAGAATCAAGAAGAAAAGTTGAAAAATTAAAAAATTGTGAGGAAAAAAACAAACTTCCTTCCGATCGCTCACTTATTTTTTATTTTTCAATTTTTCTTCCTGATTCTATGGAGCGTTATAAAATTCTCTGGTTCGCGAGTTATGAAATTCTAGATGAAAAACCTCTAAGTATTAATATTAAGGGCTCATATACTAACAGGCGTATTATTTCACTTCACTGAAACTACTGAATGAGGGAATTTAAAAAGAAAAATAGCCAATCTTTTTATCACCTTAATGTGCACATATACATGTGTTATATTACACATCAGCAACGACTCCCCTTAATCATCGCTGCAAGAGCATCGCTCTTTATTTGCTTACCTCTCATTTCGTTTCCATCCTTGACACACCGCCAATTCTTTCGTGCGACAAACCGTACACGTTTTTAGTTGCATTATTTGAGGAGCTGGCGAACAAAACCGGACTTGTCCACTCTACGTCAAATTAAATGTTTATTTTTATTCAATTCATTTATTTGCCTTAAGGCATTACCCCCACTTGTAGCGCAAAAAAGGCCTTTTTCATGAATTTTTTTAAAGAAACCTACAAAACTTTTTTAATCGATCAATATACCATCTTAAAGAACACATCTTGAAGAACTTTCAGTAATTTTTTTATTGAAAAATATTACATTGTTTAGTGGCAAATGGCCGTCGATGAAATAATGTTTTTATATACACGGTTTGCGGTGACCAACATTGCGGCGAAGTGGATCATCTGAAAAAAAAATGCGGATGGATTTAGTCAAATATAAGTATAAACTAGTCTTTAATCGAAGGATTTTAAAAAATATTCATTTTTCACAAAATGGCGGACAGTCAAAGTTAATGGTTCGATTTTAACGAAAAAAAACGGCCGTTTTTTGGCTATAAAACGGCCATTCTTTTTCGAAAAAAAATCGAACGATTAAAGACTACATTTTTATGTATTAAATAAGCCTGCAAAATTTCAAGAAGATCGGTTCATTAGTGTTCGAGTAATCTTGGTCACCGACTTCAGAAATTCCATTTTGAGAAAAACGCGTTTAAAGCTTTAATTTCCGGTCGTTTACACAACGGATTCTTCCCTTTCAACGCTCATATCTCAGTCAATTTTGTTCGGATCGACTTGACATTTTCAGGACATTTTCTCAGATGATTATACTTCAAAAAAATGCAATAAAAAAAATCGATTTTTTCAAAATCGCAAGTGGAGGTAACCCCTTAAAACTGCCATTTCACTCAAAAAGGCAGTTTTGAAAAAATGTTGAGGTGCTCAGAGCCGGATTTGGTTCCAAATATTTCCGAAGCGAATTAAGGTGTGCTTGAAAAAAAAAACGAAAAATAAAAATCTACAGATATTACACAAAGTGCAACTATTTCATGCGATTGACAGTTTAATCAGACTTTTCGGGTAATGAAAACAGGTACATGTAAATGAATATGAGTTGGTTTTTATTATTTTTCAAAAAGTATTGATACATTGAGGTATATAATTGGATTTGTTTACATTCGTTTTGGGTTTGTTTGAGCTCATTTTGGCTTGTTTGGGTTTGTACGGGTGTGTTTGGCTTTGTTCGTATAGCACTTGTCATATCATTTTTGCAATATATTTGTAACATAATTTTTAAATTAATAACAAAATCGGAATTGGTTGGGAAGAAGGCATTTTTCAATCAATCACAGGCATTTAGCATGTCGTAGCTCCCCCCCACTCTACTACAACACAACGGCAGTGGAGTAGGGGTATCGTTAGTATCGTGTGACATCCAGCTAATCAGACCCCCTATACCCAGCCTACCTCAACAAACATATACAGTTTTAAAAGCATATTCAATGCTAAACAAATTTGTCGTAATGTGGACAATTCCGATTTCGTTCTCCAGCTCCTCATTTTCAGCATCATTTTATCGTCGAATCGTTGATGTCAAGCCACCAATGAGAAATCGTACAAACGGATGAATACAAAGAAATAATACACGTATCGAAATACCGAATTCTTTCGGGCGGCCTCAAAGATGTACAAAAACGACCATAAGGATCTGAAGTCTCCAAACCTCTTCGAGCTTGTTTATCTTCCAGCTAATATCTCATATGTGTGCCTGGCAGTGATTTTCCCCGTGATTTTGACAACCAAAATAATTTTCCTTTGTGAGACAGCTCCCCGACCTTCTCCGTGCTCTCCTCATAGCTCGTGCGTACCACACTTCGGTTAATCCCCTTTCTGTATACGAAGCAAATTCCTGTTCTTTTTTTTACGTCGAAGATGCTCAAAGTTTCCCAGGAGGAATACGCGCATATACGGCTCGTTCGGGATTCCTTCCAGCAGTCGTCCCTTGGTCTATTCACCCTTCCGAGATTGAGCTCATTTTTCTGCATCATTTTTTTGGAACCTCGGAAGACAAATTTTACAGGCTCCTGAACCATCTCAAAGTACATATATAACCTGGAAATATTGGGCTGCGACGGGAGGCTCACAAAGTTTTACAGGAACGGAGTAATATGTGAGTGGAGGAGAGAGAGGGGGAGAGAGAGAGAGAGAGAGAGAGAGAGAGAGAGAGAAAACGATGCGCGAGCACGACGAGACACACCTGGCCGAAGGCCATTCCGGGTCTCTCCCGGAATCCTGAAAGTGCAGTAAAACCGTGAAGCGAGACGAGGCACCAGTATATAAGAACGACAAGGAGGATGAAAAGAGAGAATTTCTTCGATCTCACTCGCTTGCTCTTTCTTCGCGGATCCTCCGAGGTTCGACGATCCATTCAAAGAAGAAGAGAGAAAATGTACTCCGTACTGCAGATATATATATATGTATATATATATATATATATGTGTGTGTGTGTTTTCACCCCCCCCCCCCCGCCCCGCGTTTTTTTGCTCCCCATGTGCTGGATCGGCAGAGTTCAGAGCGCGGGCTACCTTGACCTAGCTCGATGCCCGTGACCAGACCATGCCATTTCGTAACTTGGTCCCCCCCCCCCGCCCCGATACACCCCTAGATCCTATCAATTCAATTTCGGTATCGCTGGTAGCTCGTCATCGTGATCGCTCGTCTCCTCTCCACGTGCGCCGTGTATCGCGAATCTCATCGGTTATAAAGACAAATTCAAAGTCCTCGCTTCATCACTACCAAAAATTTGCATTTTCTTCCGTCGGAGATTCAAATTTCTCGGGCGAATGTCGAGGGCTTTGTGCGAGAATGTATAAACGATTGAGAAGAGTATTGCTTGGACGCCGACACTCTTGATCCATGTGGGGGAAAATATCAAGAGTGAGAAGAGGCGGTTGGACGCGTTCGGGGGCCAAAGTACATATGTATGTACGAAACGTTCACCCACACCTACACATGAACATTGGCGTAGCCGGAATTATCTGCTGGCAGGCCGGGCTGGCGTCCCATTGCTTTTGTGGTGAACATAGAGTACTAATCGTTGACAACCGGCATCAATAAGTATTGAGGTTTAGTCGTGGAGAATTGCACGATCGAGCAACGCATAGAAATTGTTATTTGCTGCATTGTTACTGCATATTGCAGACGAAGTTTCATGTGAATTGGCCACCAAGATCTTGCGATTTGACGCCATTACACTTCTTTTTGTGGGGTTTTTCTGAAAGGCAAAGTGCATGCCAATGTTCCACAGACGATCCCGGAGCTCAAGGAAACAATTGGACGCACCATTAATGAACTTAGTTCGCAATTGTGCCAAAATGTTATTGAAAATTTCGTCAAAAGAGTGAATGTTTGCAAATAGGGACGAGGCGGCCATTCATTGGTACTAGGGCTCTACTGCTAAACGGGCTGTAATGCTATAACTATACTGCTAAAAGCTCTAGTGCTAAATGGGCTTTAGTGCTAAACCTGGACTGCTAAATAGACTCTAATGCTAAAAGCAGCACTGATGAAGAGTCTTAACTGCTAAACCGCAAAAACCCAAGCAAACATGTATGGACATATCGAAAATGTTATGATTTTTAGTCAATAATGCCGCCCCAAGGTAAACTTTGGCGGTAGGTATTTCCAACTTTTGACTTTCCTGACGTCGCAGGAGTACAAATGAGGTGTCTACGGACGCATCCCGCCGAGTCCAGCACAATGACGCCGATAGCAACCCATGTGGAAATATCGATATTGCGCCATAGTTACCCAATACGGCCCAGAGTTGTCCAAGTTCTGGCGACCAACTCTCAGTTGGCGGTACTGCCCCAGTATTCGAAACCGAACGTATCGGCACCACCCCAGTCTTGGTTTCCAAGTCTTGGGCGCAGTACTGGCCCAGTAATGGTCAACTATTTTATCAGTACGGTGCCAGTCCTGGTTACCAAGTATGGTTGAGTCTCGGCTGGAAGTACTACGCCAGCACTGGCAACTGAACGTATCAGTACCGTGCCAGTCTTAGCTACCCAGTCTTGCGTGAAGTACTGCCCTGGTATTGGTCAACAATTGTATCAGTACAGTCCTGGTAACCAAAGTTGGTTGAGTCTTGGGTGGATGTACTGCCCCAGCACTGGCAACTGATAGTATCAGTACCGTGCCAGTCTCGATTACCGATTCTTGGGTTAAGTCCTACCCCAGGATTGGTAAACAATTTTATTAGTAGAGTGCCAGTCTTGGTAACCAAGGTTGGTCGAGTCTCGGCTCGAGTCGCAGCCCAATACTGGCAGCCAGTACTGTGCCAATGCCGTTGCCAAGCTTCGGACCAGTGTTATCATTTCGGAGTTAGGCCAGTACCGTTTATGTACTGGCTGTGTATCGGGCCGTTATCGTCAGCCAGTAGTGGCAACCCCGGCACCAGTACTGGGCCGGGACTTCGCCATTATGCCGTTAGCACATGGAATTGTAAGTTTTCTAAGAAAAATCACAAAAAATCGTCGAAAAACCGCGAAAAAAGTACAATATAACCTCCATCAGTGGGACTCATATGAGCCCTCTGTCAGAAGCTCGTTTTAGCAGTCCAGTTTTAGCAGTAGAGCCCATTTAGCAGTACGGCTTTCAGCAGTGGAACTTTTAGCAGTAAAGCCCGACCACGCATTTATCGGATATCGTATTCCAGACAGAACCTTCATGTTTTTACCTTTCATATAAAAATATTCGTACTTTTCAAATGAACAATACGTTTTATTAATAAATTCAAATGTCAGAACATTTTGAGACACCCTATACGTATATGGGCTCGTGGTATCTGGAAGAGAGAGGAGAATACCGGCTGTTTATACGTTTGTGTGTACGTGTTATGCCTACGTCGCATCAGTATTCCAGAGCAGTGACGAGAGGCCCGCGATCTTGATGGTCCACGAACACAAGGACTTTCGTCCTTCTCATCTTTCTGTAGCGTATTTTCTCCCTGGTCCATATATACGTGCCGCCGATATGTAGAGAAGGTTCCTCTCTACACGGGGGACGAAAGAATCTTTCCGCAACAAGGGAGAAGCTGAGCGGACGAAGAATGGATGCTTATTTAAACAAAAAAAAAAGGACTTTTACCCACGGAGCGTTACGTCTCGTCTCGAGCGGGAGAGACGAGCGAACTCGTCAGGCAAAAATAAACGACTCTACGAGTCAGAGGGACTTTTTATTTGACATCGCGTATCTTGATGAAAGAATGGAAACCGTCGAAGGAAACGAGATCTGAAAATCGTTCGACGTTACATCGCGGTGAGAAAAGTTTTGCGCGTTTAGGAACATTGATGGAAACGTATGTCGTGACGGAGAAACAACTTGTGTGTGGGCTGTCGGAAGCCGTTGTTGGTCGTCTGGAAGAATTTTCCTCGATTCCGAAAGCAACCAACCATCTATCCACGTGTATATATTTATATGTAAACGCAGAAAGGGTATCGCGATGACGCGTTATTCACGTATTGCTTAAAAAAGTTCTTGACTGTTGTACTTGACTGATGTTTCGTACACAAGTGGAGCAATGCCAAAGGGAGAAGACAGCAACTCGAGTTGATGCTCGCATCCGGATGATTCGTGTGCGAGAAGAGCCACGAGAAAACTAGAGGATGATTGAGACAGTGAGAGAAAGAGAAAGAGAGAGAGAGAGAGAGAGAGAGAGAGAGAGAGAGAGAGAGTGGGTCGTTTCCGAGGGAGGGCAAACGAGAGAGGGAATACAGGAATGAGATAAAAGAGGCAGTTGTGATAGTTGCAGGGTGGTTGAAAGCGAGCATACCGGAGAAGGCAGCCGGAAATTCACGATCTTCGATCCTCCCCCTCTCACTTTCTCGCTCGGTCGGTATTTCTGAATGTTACTGTACCAGAAGCTGCGCGAGCGATATGTCCGGTGGAAAGTTATGGTAGCGTGTATAAAGCTTTTGCTTGCGCGGTGGCGCATCTCCTCGAAGATATCCGGTAAGTTCGCTCCCCGTCTCCGATTATGGTTGCGAGACTCGCACCGTCTCGTTGATACTCCTAATGGTGCACTCCACACCCTGCGAATCTATATACGAAGACAGTATACGGGAGACTTGTTTTTTTAGTTTTTTTCTTTTATTTAAGACGTTCTAGGTTAACCCCTTCACGATGGCGTGTATGCTATACCTAACAAGGTACGCCTAAATTAGCTCTACCATGCCCTGGGGCTGCCTCAAAGTTGCTCTCGAGTTATCTCCAAGTTATCTTCCAGCTGCCTCCAAATTAGCTCCAACATTCCACCTAACTAGCTTGAAGTTGACTCCAATGCTACCACCGATTCAGGATCCAGTCACTACCAAGCTACGAACAAGTTGTCACAAGCTACTGCCAAGGTACGACCGAGCGGCCTCCAAATTAACCCCACCAGCTACCTCAAAGCTGCGCATTTGACTCGATAGAATAAGGTGCATCGCCTACTCTGACGGACAAATACAGCCGGAGCTTTGCCAATTATGGGGAGTCTGCAGAGGATTCGATGTGTGGAACCGTATCCGAAGCACTTCTTTACATTCCTCTTTCTGGCTTCAACGCGGTGCACATTTCGAGAGTTGAAGGAACAATTCTCGCACGATCGAGTCTCTATTGTGCGGGACATCCAGCGGGCTTGCTTACCCGACATGCCATACCGAGTCGATGCGTCATTTGTCTCGAGCTACCGACAACTGTCGAATCCAGCAGAGGACAAATTTCCAATGAACGATCCGCCGGCACAATCGCGAAGAGTGTCAATCTGTCGTGAAATATGCTGCGAAACCTTTTTCGAAAAGTACAAACCTTCTACAAAAGGCGAGCATGGTCAAAAAGGGGATAGTTAAATTCCTCGTGGTTTATTGACACTGCAATCACGGTTAACACAACTATAAGCGACAAGTATATCTGGACATTCGATTTGGGTGGCTTGTTTGACTATCTGTTATTCCCGAAATAGTTGTCAACTATTGTAAAAGGCTTGACAATATATGATGTTGCATACTGTATGTCAGATTGTGCTTAAGTGAAACTTCGACTATTCTATTCGAGCTTGTACAATTCATATGGTTAACATTAACGTTTGTCGAGTATAATTTGGTAGAACTTATAAAAAGTGACTATAGGGGAAAAACAGTATGGTTGTGTTGACTTACAGCAAGGAGGTAAATCATTTCCAGTTGGTAACCACAGTTTAGTGGTTTAAGAATGACGCGTGCCTTACAGACTATTACATAGAATGTTTGTTGCATTGCAAAAATAGAATATCAGTTCGACGATTATTGTATTTCACCTTCTGTCCTTGTAGGACAAGCTGGACTGCTATGCATATAACAGGCTGTACCATATGATATGGCACAAGTGCCTATT
The DNA here is from genome assembly GCA_964007375.1 of Ophion obscuratus. Lineage (NCBI taxonomy): Eukaryota > Metazoa > Arthropoda > Insecta > Hymenoptera > Ichneumonidae > Ophion > Ophion obscuratus. Next base: position 20,416,837 of record OZ023314.1, on the reverse strand, counting down.
ATACGGTACAAAGCTATTGCGATGCACCAAAAATCCATTTAAGCAATGGCTTATGGATACCAATGGATCCATTCTCTTACTATTTGAATCCTCCTGTTTTAATGAGTATTATTTTAATGAGAACGGTCCTTCTGTTTTAACGAGTACTACTGTTTTAATGGTGCACTTGTTTCAACGAGAACGATCCAGCACTTCAAAGTTACATGACCGCAGGACTTGTAATATTAAAAAACGATCTATGCGTAGTTTCACCTAAGTTGAAGGTAACAGCTATTGGGAAGTGCAGCGGGAATTACTGTTTGGTATGTTATATCTGCCAACGAGATGCCACAAGCACTTGATAGCGGAGTAGCAGCGTCCGTGGTATAGGCAGAACATAGGCAACTAGGTTGAAGGTTCGATTCCATGAGCAGGCGAAATATTTTGTTTGAAATAAATCCTTACAGGAGGCCGGGCCGTGACAAATTATAACAAAACATCATTGTCGTAGAACTCTCAGTTGAGTACTTCATTTTATTTTGGATTAATGAAATATTCTGTGCATTCAGTAGGCGCGCATTGATGCCTTGTAACCCCATGCAGTGTCTACAAAATAATCACAAAACACACCAAATACGCATATAGCAGGTCGTATCTTATAATATGGTACAAATCACTATAAACATCGTCGCAAATCACAACCAACATTTTCAACCCTTCAACTGCACACTGGCTCGTTTTGACTCCGTGATATTTTTTGATAAACGGTGATAAACTTTGGCCAAATGTTTGGGCGTTTAAGTTCTGTTTTTCTTACAAATAAATGTTGGCCCATAAAATAAGGATCATTGGCTACAAAAAAAAACGTCACTACAAAAGGAATGCATATTTACAGAAACACAATGATCTGAAAAACGTCTGGGGTCCGATCGACCCCACGTGCAGTCAGAGGTTCATGGCGGAAGCGTGCAGTCGAAGGGTCAATCAAAGTCAATATTCTTTAGTCCTATTCACTGTTAGGATCTTTTGGTGGTAACAATGGCTGTAAACTGTTATTGTCTCTTCAGTGAAATATAAAGTGTAGTTGAAATATGATCAAAAACACTACACATTTCTCTCGGTATATTCGTTAACTTGCGTTTTATTGACAAGTGAAGTTTTTCCTCAAAAGATCTCTTGAATCGAATCATTGCCGATTATTGACACGGTCAGTAGGGAGGCTGCGAGAAATTCGAGCAGCCGCACGACCTACAACCTTCCACCGAACTGGCTAAGTCTGCGCCACCACCCTTCCAGGCAAACTACAGGCATGGTTCTATCCAGCCACTCACAAGCGACTCAATTTGAGCCAAGACACTACGACGCCCTCAAACTGCCCCAAGGCACCCAGTCGTCACCAAGAACCGATAAAAAAAAAACATTCTATCGCACAATCTTGACAATCTTGACAGTCGGACAATTAACGATCGTTGACCCGGCTGGAGAGCATTTCGCCACGGAGTCTGCTAAACATACTTCTAGCCGAATATGGTAACAAAGCGGGCCACCGAATAGATTTGCCTCCTGGCTCCCTGAGTCATTTGTCCACTTCTTCCTGCCCCCCATTGAAGCTACTTGAGATCAAACCGTCAATTTTAGGATCCAGCACTTGTGAACTCCTTTCAATGTGGTCATTCCAACACGATCCGCGGTCACTCAACTACAGTAGCGAATACGTTGAAACAATTTTACGTTTCAATGACACAATCCTCGTCGCAGATGTCCTCAAACGCGGCTTGAAAGCAAAAAAAAACCAACATCGTTCGCCATTGTCAAGACCACGACGAACGAACCGAGCCGTTCCGTAATCTGCGGATTAATTAACGTCACTTATTTTTCGAATTTTCGGATTGAATGGATTTGAAATCGTAGATTTTGCGATCTGTTCCCACCCCAATGTCCAATTATACGATCGTTAGTCGGCAGCGAAATTCATGCGCGAGAATTCGCGTCGATTGTCTCCCCACTGACCTTCGTTATCCCGCGGACCGAGCATTCGCGTTCCGACAGACAGATATAAATACACGCATGCACGTAAAAATATATGCATGTATATATACCTATATATATATATATATACATATACATATATGAGTGTGTGTATGTATATAGCGATGCGCCGTTGAACGGCGGTCGCGCCTCCGCGAGAGCGTTCTGATAACAGGCGTCGACGACGGGGGCCCCGGTACAAACGCGTCCATGAGGAGGAACAGCGGTGGGGGAACAGAGTCCGGGCGAAGGTGGCGTTGAAGATCGGCCGTGTGTTTCAACGTCCGTTACCCCCACTCGTACGGCGTTAATGCTCATACCACGGTTGTTCGGAAGAAAAGGGGAAACAGGCGCGATAGAAAGGAGACAGAGCTCAGCGCCAAGCCTCATCCACAAGCCCCGCCCATCCGTGTACAACTCGAGCCCGCCCATTTGCCCCCTCTCCGTCCGTCGAAATCGGCCCGCCAGAGCCCCTCCGCCGGGTGGCTCGGCGCGCGTGACTGTGTGTGCGAGCGCTCGTGTAAGCCCGTTTATACCCCACACCGGGATCCCGCGAGTACGAGAGAGTTTCGAGCTTGGTCCCTCGAGGTGGCGGTGGCGATGATGAAAATCGGCGTGGTGGGGGCCGTTAAAGACGGCGGCGCGAGACGTACGCGCCGCATCACGCCGGCGGACAAGCACGAACGGCGAGGAGAGTTTATCGCGACGGGAGAGGGGGGCGAGGCATGCCGGCGAAGGAGTGGGGTGGGGAAGCAAGCGCGCGGAGGGGCGGGGAGCGAGCAGTTCGGCAGCGCGACCCGACGTGGGCACTTCGCTGTCCGGCCTTTCTTCATTAAAATATATATTTCCGTATTACTATTTAAACAAACAAAAAAGGAACGAAATTCGTTTCCTCCGGCGTGAAAAGTTGTACGAAATACGAACGATCACGTGCCCTCGAAATATTTTTCTCCCGTGTTCTTCTTCTACTCACCCGTCACGGAAAAAAAGGACTACGATATAAATATCACCGGACGAAAAAGCAAACACGTACACACGATTATATATATATATATATATACACTTGATGAGAAAAAAAAGACGAGGAAGATCGTTAGTTAATTAACTGTTCTTCGCGATCTCGATCCCTCGATCTATTGTATATTAAATATATAGATATCGCAATTCATTATTGACGTTTCACTCGCGTGTTTATCATCAGACACAAGCTCGAAAACTGTCGCGCCTCCTTATTTGTGATCCCTGGTGCGTGTGTGATAAAGGAAAAACCGAAGAACACGACCTTTCGTTCTTCGGCGGAAGAAACAAGAGACGATATTTATCCCCGAAAGAGTACCTCGATGTTTCGGTCCTCAGTGATCGCGGCGTTGAACACCAGGTGCGAAAACGACAAAAATTACGAAACATTGTTAACGGTGCGTTGCTAACGAGGGTGAACGGAGATAAGGTGCCACAACGAAACTTCACAGAGTTACTATGTAATACGTCACAAATATTTATACATACATAAAGCGTGAGATTATTTTGAGGAATAATTTACACATCTCAAGTGCCCCCACACCGAATTATCCACCGATATCTTTTGTTGCGACTATACTTCCCGCGACAACCTTCCCAAGGGCAAACAAAAACAACCGTGAGGAAAAGTGTCTACGTGCAAAGGGTGTGCGGCGTGACTTTACGACTGTGCGCGATGTTTTTCGTAAATCATTCTCGATACTTTTTTGTTCGTTGATTCGGAAACACGCATTTTGTTTTTCTCCGTTATCATCACGCGCGACACTTTTGTTTGGGCTTTCTCGCGCGCCGGAAACAAGGCCGATGTGATGCTCGAATGAGACAGTGAATTTCTACACTTATCTTCATTATTGTTGTCCCCTGACAACTCGGTTCTTCGATCACGCGTCAAACACGTTAAATACGAAGGAGACAGTTCTCGAGACAAGATTCGCGACGAGACGTGTCGGTGGGTTTTTGTTTTTTTTTGTTCTCAGTGATCTCCCCCTCCCTGCAAATCGCATAATCGAAAATTTATCTTCGCTTACATCGAAGAACTGTGCGACATGTGCCGTGGGTGGTGGTCGTCGTCTTAGTCGCCGCTAAATCCTCCCCGAATTATCGACGTGATATACTCACCGTGTCTTTCGTTCGATCTTGAATCCTTCGTGTAATCTTCGCGGAGATAATTTGGAAAGATAGAGCACGGTTGAGAGTACGGTTTTGAGTGTCGAATGGGAAAAGTAATGAAAAAAAGTGAGCTACTCTGACGCAAGGAAACTGGACGCAAATGGGATATGAGCCCAGGTACGTGTCCCTCGGAATATATATACATATATATGTGTATTATGCGCGTGAGTTTGATTCGCCGGGAAAATTGTGGGATTGAAGACCAATTCGCAAAGACGTGCCCCCAAAATTTGAGCGTTCGAGAGGAATGAGCTTAGCTTGGCGCTGTGTATATCTGCGAGTTTTGATGAGGTGACGATGAGGTGATCAACGCCGTGGTGGGAACAAACCAGGAATAAATTAGGACTGTGCTTTGGAATATTGTTTTTGTTGATACGCTCGTCGATCTGTGGAGAATCAAAGGAAAATAACGGTGGAGAAAACGATCTTGTAGTTGACATCGTTGAATGACGACGGAAAATAAATTACTTTTCATTGATAACGTTATTCTTTGGCCGATTTAGGCTATGACGATCATTCGAACGTTTTTACGCCTTTTTTTTGTTATTACGGATTTACGACCTCAAGGTGTAAAAAAATATTTCGAACGTTGTTTCGAATAATAGTGAAAATAAAGAAACGACAAAAAATGTTTGCATGAGTATTGCATGAGTATTTGCTACGGTGCGAAAAAAATGTTCGAAAGACAAAAAACTCGCGCTCGGTTTTTAGGAGATCGAAGTTTGTGTAGTTGGAATGCGATGAAAATTGTCATTTTGCACTTGCTCGAATTTCGACAATTCTTCGTTGCGAAAGTCCCTTGATAATTTTTTAATTCGATTATTCAGTGATATGGAATTAAAATCCGCGCATAAAGAATTTGTAAAATAGTAAAAAAATATTTTTCAAAAATTTCGTTGCATTCGAACGGTGAAAACTTCGGGACAATCTTTCATGCCGGCTGAAGTATGCGACGGATTTTATCTCGCGAAATTGCGAAAATCAAGCTTCGTCGCGAGCCTCAACGTTATTTGTGACTTTGCCTCCCCGTGGTATTTAAGTTTTGCATCGTTGGAATGCAGCGCAATTTTTTTTCCTCCTCCCTCACTTTTTTGCCCACTTCACTAGTTGGAATGCAATGAAAATTGTCATTTTCCACTTACTCGAATTTCGACAATTCTTCGTTGCGAAAGTCCCTTGATAATTTTTTAATTCGATTAATCAGTGATCCGGAATTAAAATCCGCGCATAAAGATTTCGTAAAATGGTAAAAATATTTTTCAAAAATTTCGTTGCATTCGAACGGTGAAAACTTCGGGACAATCGTTTACGCCGGATGAAGTTGCGACGGATTTTATCTCGGCGAAATTGCAAAATCAAGCTTCGTCGCGAATCTCAAAGTTATTCGTGATTTTGCCTCCCCACGGTATTGAAGTTTGCACGGTTGGAATGCACCCAATTTTTTCCCCTTGCCCACTTTTTTTGGCACACTTAAAAATGTCGATGAAATATTTCTGAAGATCCTCATTAGGGATCCAGAGCCTAAAATTGCAAAAGAACGGTTTGGATAGTGGGAAAAATAATGAAGTGAAAAAATAGAGACGAATGTTCGTTGCGCTCCAACGATGTAAACTTCAACACCATACTTTCCCATGACGCTGAAGTCTGCATCGTTGCAAAGCAACGAAAATAATTCTCTTTTGTATTTCCCCAATTTTTTTCAGGCACATTTAATGCTGCGAAAATCTTGCAAGCATTTTTACCCTCTTCTTTGGCAATCCACAAGCTAAATATTAAAAATACGACTCCAGATAATAATGCAAATGAGAACGTTGAATTTCGTTGCGGTCCAACGATGCATACTTCAACCCCCATGCTTGCCCACGGTACGAGAAAGCCCCCGAGATCGACCACGAAGTTTGCATCGTTTGCATAGAACGATTTTTTTTTTGTTGATTTTTCATTTCCCTATATTTATGCTTTTCCAAAGCTTTCTTTTTTTTCATAAATTCAGGCCGCAAATCTCCAATAAGAATACGTAAAAACAAGGTGATTTTGAGCGCGAAAAAAAAATCGTAGGATTGAAAAGAATTCGTTGCGTTTCAACGATGCAAACTTCAACGTCATCGAGATCGAGAACAAAATATCAAACCTGCCCCGATTGCTCCGTCTTCCAAACCCGCCACCCTCCAATCATGACTTTCCTTCGACCTGTTAAAGACAGTCAAAGCCGTCACAATTTTTACCAAAAATCCTCCAATTTCGTGCTCCTTGAAGTCTTTCGCCGTAACGAATCAAATCGAGCATCGTAACTTGTCACAAAGTTCCGTGCGGGTTGCATTCTCATCACCTTTGCAGCGACTTATTTTCGCATCGTGTCGGCGCGGTGACTCTCTCACGAACGTGCACTTCAACATCGCGACAAAGACCGACCGCAAGAAGAAAGAGAGACAGAGACTATAGTATAGAGATAGACGGAAACACACAGAAAGAGAGAGAGAGAGAGAGAGAGAGAGAGAGAGAGAGAGAGAGAGAGAGAGAGAGAGAAAATAAGCCTTCTAAGTGTTCACGATCATTCTCTCCGAATGGTGCATTCTCCCATGCAGCACACGAACACACACGTAGGCAGGCACACGAGGCAGGTTCAATGACACAATAATGACGTTTGGTCATCGCGTAAAACCTTCATCGTTCGCACCTGATGTGCTTGAAACGCAATTTTCCCGTTCTTCGTAACGTATACACACGAGGGCACTAGAAACAAATGCAGAAATGCGTTTGTGCACATCTCCAAGGTAGCTCATAGTCGAAATCAACCATTACACAATAAACAATACGCAATGATTGTTGGACAGCGTATTATTTATACGTATCAGTGTGTGCGTGTGCAAACGCGCTCTACCTACTCAACGGCGGACATCCGCGAATGCACAGCAGCGCAATTCTACCTGCATTTATATATGTATGCGCATATACGTATGCGTATATAACGTAGGGCTTCGTGTATGTGGACTCTTCGCGGAAGTCGTGAAAACGCGTGCCGCACGTCAGATTTCGATCTGAGCGAGATAAGAAAACCGGTAGAGGCGACTTTGTATTTCAGAGATTCTCTCTCTCTCTCTCTCTCTCTCTCTCTCTCTCTCTCTCTCTCTCTCTCTCTCTCGGTCTTTTAGATCGCCGCGTATGCCCAACGAGAGGCACGCGTGATGCATTTTCTCTCTTATTATTTTTTATTATTTTTAATATTATTTTTATTATACCTTCTAGCTCTCGCTCCGTCTATTTCATCTTAATCGTATGATATATCATTATACTCGTATCCTAAATTCTCATTCAATCTTGTTCAATATCAATCTAATTTGCACGCACGCGGTGCATTGCATTACGATTGTCATTTTCCCTCAAATTGTGTTGAAGTTTGCAACGTTGGAACGCAACGAAAGTTTCGTCTTTCATTTTATTTTCCATATTTTTATTGTTATAGGCCATCTCTTTTGATAGATTCATAATATAGGTCGATAAATAAATATCTTAAAAAATAATTGAAGAATTTTTGTCGGTGAAATGTGCCATATGAAATGAAATTCGTTGCTGTCCAACGATGCAAACTTCAGCATCGTTTCCCTCAAGGGGTTGTATTATTTTGTATTATTCTGTATTATTTGTTTTATTTTATATTTTGCATTCTTGTATTATTACTTTAGTATTATTTTGCGTTATTGTATTATTACTTTGGTATTATTTAGTTTTAGTTAGGTTTTTTTATTTTTATTCTGCATAATTTCCTATTATCTTCTATTATCATTTTGGTTAATAATATCCTATATTGTATCTAATTATACAGCACTTTAATTTACCTGAAAGTTTACTGGGGCATAATAAATTCTATCAATCAATCAATAAATATCTCTCTCTCTCTCTCTCTCTCTCTCTCTCTCTCTCTCTCTCTCTCTCTCTCCTGCCCCTTGTTGGGTAACGCATACACGAGGCCCAGTACTCCGAAAAATTGACACACGACGACTGGTCCCCAGTTCTGCCTGAATGGAGAATAAAAACCTGTCAAAATGGAACCGGATGCAACCGTGCAGAGTTCGATTCGAGAAACGACGACGCTGAAGCTTGCATCACTGGAATGCGACGAAAGTTAATTATTTTTAATTAGTTACATTTTTTTCAGTCAGTTCAGGTCGTGAAAATTGTTCAGACGTTTCTACGTATTCTTATTGAGGATCTTCGACCTCAATTTGCAAAAAAAAAAGGATTTGGACGATAATCAAAATAAAGAAATAGAATATGAAGGAAGAAAACAAGTATCGTTGCATTCCAACGATGCAAACTTGAACGTCATCAGGGACGTTGGAAAGTAGTCGTTTATTGTCTATGGCGTTGAAGTTTCCATCGCTGGAACGCAACGAAAATTCGTCTTTATTTTTCCACTTCTTGATTTTGATCATCGTCAGAATTCTTCCTTAGCAGCTTTAGGTTATGGATCTTCAACAACGATGTTAAAATTAGTAGTCGTTTTTTGTTCTATGGTGTTGATGGTTTGCATCGTTGGAATGCAACGAAAGTTAATTCTTTTTAATTGAGAACATTTTTTTTGGTCTATTCAGGTCGTGAAAATTGTTCAGACGTTTCCACGTATTCTTGTTGAGAATTTTCGACCTCTGCGAAAAAAAAGACTGGACAATGATGAAAATAAAGAAATAGAACATGAAGGAAGAAAGAAAACACGTATCGTTGCGTTCCAACGATGCAAACTTTAACGTCGTGAGAAACGTTGGAAAGTCGTTTTTTGTCTATTGGCGTTGAAGTTTCCATCGCTGGAACGCAACGACAATTCGTCTTTATTTTTTCACTTCTTTATTTTGATCATCATCGGAACTCTTCTTTCGCAGTTTTAAGTTATCTTCAACGAGGATCTTAAAAAATATTTCAGTGGGATTTGTAGTCCAAGTGTGCAAAAAAATTGAACAATGCGGAGGAAAAATAAAAAAATTCCGTTGCGTTCCAATGCCATTTTTGTCCGGCCTCGGACGTCTCGAGAAAATGGTCAACAATTAATTATTTTAACGCGATTCAGATATCATCGAGTGGACGTTGATGTAGACTGAATTAATATCTTTGATGCTTTGCGTGAAAAAAAGTACGAGGCGGAGAAAGATTTGAAAAAATAGGTGGCAATCAGTGCTCCGATTAATCACGAATATAATTTGTGCCGCTTATAACGAAACTATGCAGGCACTTCGTTTTTTTTCTACTTTAGCCGAACGACGCCGTAAAGTTTCTCTCCGGAGACTAATTAATCTTCTCGCCGTATATACGAACTGGTTCCTCGTACTTTAGCTCATATACGGACTTGCGCGCGCCCATATATATATATATATACCTTTCGACTCTCTCGGCTAATTAGAACGACAAACGAAAATGTCCCTCTGCGCTAGTGATCGCGTTAGTTTAGAGTCTTGTTATTATATACCCAGCCCCTCCTCCCCCCCCTGCCTCGTTTCGAAGTCTCCTCACGATCTTCGTGCCACACTCGCAAGTGTAGCATTTCATTTCGTAACTCTTCGATTCATCGGGTCTACTAATTGAAAAAATCAACCTGATTTATTTCCGTCGCCTTCCTCAAACGCGTTCCGAATCCGTCAATGTCTCACTTACTGTCGAACGAAAATCGACCATTTTCGTGGGACCAACATTTTTTATGAAAATTCCAGGACGAAAGAAACGTGGCGAAATTAAGGGGTTACGTGGGGTTCGAAGCCAAAAAAAAGCATATTTTCTCCATTAATATATATATATATATATATATATATATATATATATATATATATATACACACACACACACACATTATTTTATTCAATAAAAGAGCAACATTTCAACATTTAAAAAAATATATTTTTTTGGCAAATTTGAGCTACGAAGAAGCCTCAAACTTTTTTGACATTTTTTTCAGAAATCTGCAGCCCAAATTTTCACGCTAAAATTTTGGACGATGGAGAAAATGAAAATATAACAAAAAATTCGTTGCATTTCAACAATGCAAACTTCAACGGCGTCTTCTTTCTCCGTCCTGATTTTTCTTTCCGCTTGACAGTGCGACGTTTTTTTTTTTTATTTTTTTTGAAAAACCGAACTAACGGATGGGAAAATGTTCTCGGAGATTGTGAAAAAAATCAACTTGTGGCAAAAAACGTTTAAGTCGCATCGACGCTCGTTGCGAGTTTCTCGAATCTATTCGGATGACCGTGCGATCGTAAATACGAGCGTTAATCGTGTGATTCCAGAATGGAAGTATGTTAATCTCGCGAGTACATCGGATTATGGCGTTGATCTCGAGTGTCCGCGCTTGTGGAGCGATGAGAGACGGGGCGCGGGCATAGAGGATATAGAAACGAGATATCCCGGGACAGCAGCCCGAGCAACAGCAATCCGTCGGATCCCGCGTTAAAGTCTCCGAACGCGTTTCGTTCGCTCAAATTGCCCTCAACGTTGAAATCCTCAATTCCGCTTCCGCATCCCGTTGCGCGTTGATCCCTTATTTCGGAAATTGATGGTTTTTTTTTTTTCGTTTGTTAGTCAATCAACGATACGAAGATTCAATTGAGTCAAAAAGTTTCCATATTTAAGGGGTTAGGCTACTGTGGCGACCCGGAAATCAGGGTTATTTGAAAAAATTAATTTTAAAGAAATAGGTAAAATGATTGAAAAATCGTTTAAACATTTATTTGTGTGTACATTAACAAAGTCGTGTAGCAAATTTAATGCAAAAATATTAAATTAAATATCAAATTATTACATTAAATATTAAATTCTTGAATATTCAATTTAATATCAAATTAATTTTGGAGTTAAGTAAGATTGAAAAATCGTTTGTTTATTGTTATTAAATGAAAAATTAAATATTAAATTAAATATCAAATTATTAAATGAAATATTATATTCCCGAACATTCAATTGAATATCAAATTAATTTTAAAAAGATAAGTAAGATGACTGAAAAATCGTTTCGACATTTATTCGTGTGTACATTGACAAAGTCGTGTGCCAAATTTTATTTAGAAATATAAATAAATGAAGAAGTTATAAACAATTTTGTGAAAGACCTTCGAATGTGAGGGGTTTAACGGTGCACTTGATTTTCACCATCCGGTTTGTCTTGAACAAAAAAAAAACTTTTTTTTCTCTTAAATTCGATAATTTTGGGTAAGAATTAACTGAGCTTTTTTCGTATCGCGTTTCGATCGTGAAGAGAAATTTCAATTTTTTCTTCGGCAAAGAACATTGTGAATAACCAATCAAAAAAATGCTACGAATAAAAACATCGGCCAAGACTAAACTAACACTGAATAATTGTACCAAATTTCAAGTCAATCCATTCATTGGATATCGAGAAATCGCGTACGTTTAGATAAACATAATTTCGAGAAAAACGTATCTCAAATTTTTCTAGCACTTCTATCGTTGTACGACATTGAAGTTTGCATCGTTAGAGTGCAATTATTTCTTTTTCAATTTCCCAATTTTCCCATGGCAGATTTGAGCTACGGCAATCATGTGAACGTTTTTTAGAATTAGTCTTTAGCGATCCAGAACAAATTTGCATAAGATGATTTCTGATAATAATGAAAATAAGAAACTGAAAAGAATTTTGATTGCATTCCAACGATTCAAACTTCAACCTCATATCGTTGTAATCATAACTTGATCTTTACTGTACGATGCGCCATATACGTACCAACTACGAATGATTTTTTCGACATTTTCACAACAGCCTAACCCATTGAATCACCGGCGATACATTTTTCCGCAGTGCACGTGGAGCTCGAGTCCGTTTTGGTGTACTTGATGCGAAACGTTACATTGATGGATGTACTGAATAATATTATCCTTGTGACGATCATAACGAAATGTTTAGATGCAGCACGCGCTCTTTCATTCAGCATCCCTCTGTATTATATATCTTGAGCCGTTATACCTTCAATGTGTATGTATATATATATATATATATATATATATATATATATATATATATATATATATGTATATATATGTACATATGCTCATTCCTGTCTCATTCAAATAAGTTAGAGAGGCTTTTACTTTTCTCGAGGAGCAAAACAGCACACGAGGATCTCAACTTGTGTTATAAGCTGAGAATCAGCGAGAGAAGTGACGTGGCGCGTGCGAGCTCGTGCCCTGATCTTCAACTCCTTCAACAATATATATATATATATATATATATATATATATATATATATATATATATATATAGGAAGGCAGGCATATGCATATATAGCTTCGACGTGCGAGTTCGCGAGGGATCCCCGTGACTACATTACACGATGGTATGAGAGACGTTGCATCCGTAAGGATCATAGACTTTTCAGTAGAGCAAGCGAGAAGAATATAGAAGCAGAGAGAGAGAGAGAGAGAGAGAGAGAGAAAGAGACGTGAAAAAAAACGGGCTAAAAAAATTGAAATTCCAATGGGAAAGGGTCCGAGGAATTCCGGATGGTGTAATATTATGCGTGCAATTGTTATGCACGCGTGTCTCGTGTAATGGCCATTATAAGGCCACATGGATGGGACTCGACACGCGATTCGTCTGTGAATAGGGAAAAAAAGACGAAGGAACGCGTGCGTATAGTCGAAGCGACAATTCCCCCCATCCCTGTCCAACCACGCTGTATTTATTATTAACATAAATCAACTCGACAATGAGGTGACACGATTTTTGTCGTACAAGTGTCGATATCTGAATGAAGAAAAAAAACACACATTTTGCTGAAGGGAAAAAAAACACCATAAAAGCAAGAGAAATATTAATCGCACGTAGATACTTTTTTTTTCGGTTCGTACGAGAAAAAAGTTTTTTTGCTTGGTTGTCATGATAAAGGGTGAGTTACGCGATAAGCTCGTACTGGCTGTCACCAGAAAAAATAAACCCTTTGTCTGAATTGACCGGCTATTCTCCGATACTTTGGAAAGACGGTGGAATTAAAAAAAAAAATTATCGACACTCCCCCGTCAGAGTTTGGCTGGAGTTGCGATCGCTTTACTCGCCAGGAGTATACGTATTTTGGTGGCAAATCCATTATGTAATTCAAAAGCTTACACAGGCCGATATACACGCACACACACGTAAATATATCCATATATATATATATATATATATATATATAATCGATAAATCCCGAAATATCGGGGTTGATTCAGCGGTGCTCTAGGACAGGTATAGTATACCCTGAGCCAGCTATGAAAAGGCTTGGACGGAACGCCCACAAACGTACTTAGCAGGCTACGAAATCGGATAATCTGACCATCCGTTTTCGGAGGTTTACACTTCTGGCTTGCTCTCTCTCTCTCTCTCTCTCTTTCCTACACACACACACACACATGTACACATACATGTGCGCATATACAGGGTGTCCTGTTATGGATGGATAATCCTGCAACTGTCGATAGGTCAGATCATGTCCTACTATACGCTGGAATTTCAGTTCAATAAAAGTTCCACGGTTTTCGAGATAAAAATCATCCGCTTTTTGTTTATCACGTGCCATTTCTACAGATGATAACCTTTTTTCACCCGATTTTTCAAAAATACTCTTGGATTTCTTGTGTATCCAAAAATACACTTCTTCTTGTGTATTAAAAAATATACTTCTTTTAAAAAAATACATTTGATCTAGAAAAGTCTTTTTTATAACCTTAAATGTTGAGGAAACTTTATGAAAAATGATCTTAATGCAGAATTTCCATACAAACAAATTCGACCGTCTGACTTTGATAGCCTGCGGTGTAAAAAAAATGTTTTTGTATAAAAAGATACACTCCTTGTGTATTAAAAAATACACTTCTTTTTAAAAAATACATTTGATCTAGAAAAGTCTTTTTTATAACCTTAAATGTTGAGGAAACTTTATGAAAAATGATCCAATGCAGAATTTTCATACAAATTCGACCGTCTGACTTTGATAGCCTGCGGTGTAAAAAAAATGTACCACGCATATCGTGCCAGTTACTTTGAAAAGTTGCTTAGTTATTGCCGATTCGTGTCATCGGTAGAAATGGCAAGCGAAAAACAAAAAGCAGATGTTTTTTTTTTTTTTTTTTTTTCGAAAAATTACATAAAGCCCAACGTCTCGAAAACGTCTTTTACTAAATTGAAAATTCCAGCATATAGTAAGACACGATATGACCTAGCGGCAGTTGCAGGATTATCCATTTATAACAGCACACCCTACTTCTATGGTGGTTTAGATCAGCTCTTATTATCCCACCTCACAATATTTCCGTTAAATTCAACATCCTTTCTATTTTAATTGTGAACGTAAACAATATTACCAAGGAAGGAGAAGGGATAATACTGGAATTTCTCACTTTGGGACAAACTATATACCGTCACTATAAACTATAGGAATATTGTCCCGATGTATGGTCATTATACGTTGGCTGTTCGTGTGCCACGTTGGTACGTGAAGCTTTGTAGTTATGCACGCGTAGGAAATGAACACACACACACACACACGTATATATATATATATATAAACACACACGTATGTATGTACACGTATCTATGTATGAATGTATATATGTATGTATATATTGGTACGTAAAGGAAGAGCCGTTGCGTTCACACATAACCAAATATCGGGTGCTCTTATGTCGACGACAATGACTGTCGATTAACATAATCTATTATCGCTGCTTGCGCATACACGGGCATCCACGCACGCGCATACATACGCACACACATACTCACACACACACACACACTGGTATTTTCTACTGCTCCTATTCTATTGCTCGTGTACGGTTCGCCCGCTTTACTTCAACGGTTATTCTTATCTGGTTGCCGAGGACGTGGTTCAGCTTGTGAGAAACGTTCTTTTTCAACCTATTCCGTGCGAAGACAAATACAAAGATTAACGCGCTACATAAACCCTAAAATAATGATGACGCGAAAACAAGTTGAATTTAAGTGAAGAAAAAAGGTTAATTCTCTCTGCATTTTTCGTTGCTTCCCTTTTCCTTCTTGTTTACTATCGTTTTACCCATAGTTGCGAGAATGTCGTGCCTAGAATCTTTGATGTATTGCTTTTTGCACGGATCTTCCCTGTGGGTCGTGCTCGATCGGAGCTGGTTCGGGAAGAAAATGTATTCCGGAGAATAAGCTCGCGCCCGGAAATGGTAAAATGTTCGCAGACCGATGTTCACGTGCGGAGCTTCTACGTGAAAATGGCAGGAATCATTTTTGACAGTTACGTGAAAAATACAAAACGAATGCAGCCACCGACCAGTGTCTCCGGTGCGATACACCGGTGGCGTAAAACATCATGATATTGAAGTTTTCGTCATTGGAACGCAACGAAAATTTAAAAGCGCATACTTTTTTTTGGATGATGAAGAAACTGAAGAAATTGTTTTTTTCAAGAACTTTCGTTGCATCCCAACGATGAGAACTTCAACACGGTTGAATTCTTCGCGAAGAAAAAAATGATCTATTCGAGGGTGAATCAAAAAGTTCTTCGAATCACTAAAAATATAAGGAAATTCAAACAAGAATTTCATTTTTTTAATATAATCTCCTTTTACTTCTATACGTTTGAGGAGGTTGCAGCGTTAGCCACAATCCAAGGTTAAATTTAATAATAAATACATGTTATTGTTTAGACTATACTGAGTCTTTACGAATTTTTTGAACTTTTTTCACCACCAAACACCAGAGATAAAAAATAGTTTGATGCATGTAATTTAACGTGCGAGACTTTCATACTAAAGGTTATATAATTTTTTTTGTTATTTATCACCAAGATAAACCTTTTCTAACAGCGGATTAACGCAAACTGAACGTTTGTAGACGTTTGGAAAAAAAAAATTCTCATCCTGCCCATCGTAAACCATGGGCCAATAATCTCGTGACGCAAATATGAGTAGGAATAATTATAAATTACTCAAAATTTCATTGTGAATTGTATAAAACATTCATCGTCGTAGTTTTTTTTTCATAATAATCATCGATAATGTTATACTTTTTCAAGTTGGTAGTAACACAAAAGTTTTTCTGCTTTACGTAATAAAAATATAAAAATGCATAAATTTACGATGCTGAAGTTTGCATCGTTGGACTGCAACGAATTTAATTTCATTTGGCAGATTTCACCGACAAAAGTTGTTCAATTATTTTTTAAGATATTTATTTAGCGATCTATGTTATGAATATATCAAAAAAGATCACCCATAACAGTGAACATATGGAAAATAAAACGTAAAACGAAACTTTCGTTGCGTTCCAACGATGCAAACGTCAACACCATTAAATTTGCCCTTTAATGAACTCTGTACCTTGTATATATTTTTTTGAGGTTCATTGAAAAAAAAATGAATAAACCGTCATTTGACACAACTGAATCGCTCCAACCTCCTTAATATACCGCTTTTCCAACTTTCTTATTCCTTCCCTGATGGAAATCCGCTTATTGGAATTCGTCAGATTTTAACAAAAAATGTCAGATTTGATAATATTCCGTCAACTTTCAATGAGAAATAACGTCAGAATATGTCATTTATACGACAGAATCTGTCATATTATTTCGAGATTTGACATTTTCTGTGAGAAGTTCATGATTTCTGACCGGAAATTGGAACATGCTTTACAGAATCTGTCATATTTTATCAGAAAAGTAATGTTATAATTCAGCAATTTCTGTCAGAATCTTACATAATATGTCATATAATGTCGTAAGAGTTTTCCATTTTATGTGAGATTTTCGTCATTAAATGTCATTATTTAATGGAATGAAATGGAATTCTTTAACATTCATGAAAAATTATGACCGAATCTGTCAAATTATATCATTCTTTTTTATTTTTTGTCATATAATGACCGAACTTGTTAACTTTTGACATTTTGCATTATAAATATATGATATATTCTGATGAATTTTGACATTTAATTATCGATTCTGATAATAAATTGTCAGAATTCGTCAATATTTGATGGAATTTACATATAATTTTCTAAATTTTAATGGAAATGCTGAAAGAAAGAAATTTGGGACTTTATATTCAATAATACTTTTATTTGGTGACACATATTTGGCAACTGTTGAGATCTTAAAAAATATTCAACATACAGAGACGCAGATAAAATACATAGATAAAAATATAATTAGTACGGTTGAATATTGTTTGCTCCTTATTGAGCCCTCTTTACTTTCTTGCGAGATGAATCCGTTGTCCGGTTGAGATATCCGTTGAGTCCCGCTTCTTCCAATGGAAAACTGATTTATCATTTTTTGTTAAAAGATGACATTTTCCGACACAATGATGACAGAAAGTATCAAATTGTGTGATTTAATGACAGCTGAAATCTGTCAGAATTCAACAAAAAATTCAACAAATTATGATAAAAATTATCGTTTTCTATCATTTTTTTGACATTTTCTGTCATTTTTTTCGATGCAACAATATGTCAAAAAATGGAAAACTTATTTATCATTTTTTGTTAAAAGATGACATTTTCCGACATAAAGATGACAGAAAATATCAAACTCTGTGATTTAATGACAGCTGAAATCTGTCAGAATTCAACAAATATGTGACAACAAATTATGATAAAAATTATCGTTTTCTATCATTTTTTGTCATTTTCTGTTATTCTTTTCGATGCAACAATATGTCAAAAAATGGAAAATTAATTTTATCGTTTTTTGTTAAAAGATGACATTTTCTGACAAAAAGATGACAGAAAGTATCGAATTCTGTGATTTTATGACATTCCGTAAAGTTAACATATGTGAGGTTCTGTCCGATTTTCATAGATTATTTCCGACAGAATCTATCAAAATATGTACGATTCCATCAAATTATGTTAGAATCTATTCATTTTCACAGTTTCTGACATTTTTCAACAGATTTCAACATTATTTGTCGAATGCCAATAAGCGGATTTCCATCAGGGTTCCTAAAAAAGCATTTTCTTGACTCTCAAAAAACTCTACGCCAGCCATAACCGCGTCATCATCGTCAAATTTCTTCCCCCGTGTGTGCTCCTTTACTGTAAACTATATGCAATACGTGAAAATCACTGAGGGACTAAGTCTTTTCTCCATATTTAGCATTGTTAACAACTGTTTGCTCAAAATAATTAATAACTTAGAAACAATACGATCAAATCGACTGAAACTTCGCATAAATATTGTGTGATTGACACTCTTCGGAATAAATATCAAACTACTCCGAAAAATATAATATCAGTATGCGCTTATAAGAACTTTTTTATTCACCCCTCGTACCCGGTGCCTGTTCATTCGCATCCACGAGGGCACCTCTTTTCATTATTACCAGGCGTTCAACGAGCTCCGCGAATCTTTGCACCGCATGATTTCCGCGTTGGCGCGTTACCGGTTATATTTTCGTTCCTGCTCGTTCTGATCCTTTTGCTTCGTTCGATGGTACCTTACATCAGCCGTTATCGTTCCATTGTTGCGATGAACTTTAACAATCTTTGGACCGGATCTCGCTTCGGCATCGCTCACGGATATAGTGTTTATTAATGGGAAAAATAATGTGAAAAATTGCGAGGAAAAAATAATGTGAAAAATTATGAGTCTGTATCATTTTGGTTGCAATTATTAATCAGACCGAGGGAAATGATTTAATCGACGGAACAAAATGCGCTACATTCGACATATCCTTATTCGAAGCAACTATATGCTTACTCGTCGCTATCAACGTGTTGAAAACATTAAATGGTCATGAAGTTTGCATCGTTGGAATGCAACGAAAATTCGTCTTTATATTTTTATTATTTTACGAATTCTTTTTTCACAGTCTAATATTCTAGGTCTCTAAATAAGCAATTAAAAAAAACCATTATGGGTTTTGGTTATAAAGATTTGCCAAAAGAAATCCGAGCAATTCCAGAATATGAACTTTCGTTGCGTTCCAACGATGCAAACTTCAATGTCATAACGTTAAAGCAAATTATTGTATTCGATGCACAGTGATAATTTCCACCTTAAACTATTCGTTTGTGTCAGATTCGCAGCGAGAGCATCGTGTCGTGTAGCGATCGTATTGTTAAGGGGCAGGCTACTATGGCAACCTCGAAAACAACGTTTGTGAACGAAATTTTTTTTATAGAAATAAATAACACGATTGAGAAATCGTTTGGACATTTATTTGGATGTACGTTGATAAAGTTGTGTAAACAATTTAATTTAAAAACGTGTATAATTACAGAAGTTATAAACAATCTGGGGACCTTTGAATGTGAGGGTTCAAACTATGATGTTAAAGTTTGGAATGTTGGAATGCAACGATTTTTTAAATTTCTTTATTTTCATCATCATCCGAAATATTTTTCGTTTATTTAAAGTCCTGAATCTCTAACGAGGGTACATAAAAATAGACGAGTGATTTGCATAGCCCCACCGACCCAAAAGAAATTGTATGAATTGAAAAGAATGAATTTCCCTTTCGTTACAACGATGCAAACTTCAATATCAAACCGTATACTTGATTCCAGCTACCTGGTTAATTTGAAAAAAAAAGAAAGAAAAAAACGAGTTTTATCGTAAAATAGACAATATAGGCTCGCACTTGACCGAGCTTTTGTTGGTTATCGTGCTTCAATCAAATTGATTTTCGAGAAAAAAATGATATTATAGTTGATAACTAATGGAAAAAGTCAGCGTACCAAAGTCAATCCGTTCATTAGACTTCGAGAAATCGTGTACATCGTTTTGCAAAAACATTGTTTCGAGAAAAACGCGTTTAAAGTTTTACCAGTGGTTCTATCGTCATAATAATTAGTTAACCATACTTTGGACCTTCCTCTCCAATTTAGCAGGCTTGAAGTTTGCATCGTTGGAGAACAACGATTTTGTTTTTAATTTGTTCATTTCCTCAGTTTCTTCATCATTCATAATCCTATTTCGCAAATTTCTGCTGTAGATTTCTGATGAGGATCCTAAAAAAATAGTTGCTTGATTTTTCTGGCTCCATTTTCCAAAAAGGTTCAGGCTTCGAAAACGTTCAATGCGCAACGACGCAAACTTCACCATCATTACAATTTGAATTGCCTCAAGGCAGGAACGAGTGTTTCATATTCTCACAGTAGCCTAACCCCTTAATAACTCCAAAACGTATCCTTGGTAATTTTTGACAAAAATAGCCTTACTGTTCTGTATTTTGAGTTGTCATTTCGGGTCTTCCACTTTATAACGACAAAGTCCCAGATGACGTCCACAAACACCATAAGCAAAGATATTCGTCGACGAAATAAGGATATCAGACTTGAACGAGACATCGTTAGAGTCAAACATAAATTTGTCTATTAGAAGCAATATTCTTTTGTTCGGAAGATAAAATATTTGTTCAAGGGTTTCAAGTTTCATTTCAAGTTTGTTTGCGTTTGGGTTTGGGTTTCAAGTTTCATTTTGGTTTCAAGTTTCATTTCAAGTTTGTTTGAGTTTGGGTTTGGGTTTGGGTTTCAAGTCTCATTTCAAGTTTCAAGTTTCAAGTTTCATTTTGGAAAACAAAAAAGTCCATTCAACTCGAGCAAAAAGTGATCAGTGTTGACCATGCGGTTTTTCCCTTAAACGGTTGTGATCGATTGAAACATTTAGCTGACGTAAAGTATCATTCCATTGAGCATTAAATCAAATTCCATTAGGCCGGGGTTAGAACAAAATTTCTATTTTATTCGAACAAACCAATTTTTATTGCGCAAGGCCAAAAAAAAGATCGTCCTCGTAATGTTCTCCGCAAATCTTTCGTCATTGCGCCACGAAACTGCGCATTTCGTATAATTACTATATTACTTCAATGCGACAATGAGGCTCTCTCGCTGCTTGACAGAAAGATTGCCGCCATTTCTCACGATCGATGCTCGAACGAAAATTTCATCATGCTCGAATCACTTCGTCAATCGGCTTGACTCGTTGTCCTACCTACGTGAATTTACCGCCTCGCGATCCCGTTACCCGCGCGCATACGCGATATTCCTCCAGTTCTGTCTGTCTTCGAAAAATAAACGTACGTTAGTATTTCTCCTCGTACGTGAAATATATTACGAGGCTGACCAACGTTCGCTGATACACCCGCGGTGAGAATGCGCGCATGCATGTACAGCTACTGCATAATGTCTCGCGCTTACAATAATATACATATGAGAGGCAAATCCTTCGGGTTTATAGTCGCAGCTTAGAAAACTGCCAGTCTCGATGCCTTGCAAACTGGCTCCACCAAGAGGCTAACCGTTTGTGTGCTTTTGCGATCTCACATACATATGTACCGATCTGTGGATGCACAAACGTATTATACACGAAACTGTGTAAGCATTGCAACCTTTGTGTCAGGCCCTGACCGGGCTTGCTTCGTTTGATTCACCTGACCCTCTCGTGGAAAACACCGGAAAGATAACAAAATCGTTTTTTCGGCTTACCCTCTGGGTTTGGAAGTGCCAATGTTCTGATGACGTTGATGTTTGCATCGTTGGAAGGTAACGATTTTTTTTTAAATTCCTACTTTTTTAAAATTATTATTCAAAACCTTTTTGTTGCAACTTGATGTCGCAAATCTCTAATAACAATACGTAAAAACGATCGACCGATTTTCATAGCCAAATCGGCCAAAAAGTTATCAGTGAAAAAGAATTTATTTTCGTTGCATTCCAACGATGCAAACTTCAAGATCATAATGTTCTGGCCGGAATACATTGCCAGCAAGTACACTTTCACGTAATGCATACCCAGCCAAAACATTGACGTTTCCTGAAAAGTGTAGTCGGACTTTAAGAACTGTGTAAAGCTGCTTTGCCTCTCACCTCATCAAATATATTTACAATTGATTAAGACAAAAGTAATACGTCTGTTATAATCCTATTCACCATCATAAGCATTCTTTTCACCAATGATAATCTGCGAGAAGAAAAATACACATAACAAATATCGGTAGTACAATAACTATTAATTTTAACATAACGTATAACCAAATTATTTAACGAGGCAAAAAAGTATAGCAGGTGGTTCGTGGTTGTTGAACGCCTTGTCGGAAACATCAATGTTCTGGCCGGGAAGACAATACCTGAATGTATTTCGCCAACAATCCGCCAGATGGCTTCAAGCAAAACGCTTCGCGTAACCAAGTTACCATCGTCCAACGATAAGACTTCGACCAGTTGCAGTACCACGTGCAGAAGTGCTATGCTTACAGCCTACGCTTCCGTTTATGATTTAGTGATACTTGCGAAATAATGAGTACCACCTAAAGCTATCTATTTTACTCGGGTAAATCGCCAGAAGTCCTTCCAGTACTTGATCATTTCCTTGTCCATTTCCAGTTACTTCCCAATCTATTCCCAATGACTAGCCTGGTAATTTCCCACTTGTTTCCCCGCCAGTTCCTTATCAGTTCTCGAAAAAGGAAACTAGGCATCGGGGCCTGACCTAAGACCGGTTACATGGTGAGTCTCATCCACCCTGGAAGGCCTGACCATGGCTTGATATCATCTAAGTAAGATAGATAAGGAGCAGTATTGTTTCCTGACTCAAATTTCTACATGGATCCACCTCATACTATCTATTTTACTCGGGTACATTGCCAAAAAAGGTCTTCCAGTACTTGATTGTATCATGGGACTGCCCGATGCTATCTGGATACACGCTGGAAGGCCTGACCATGGCGTCTTGGTCAGGCCTTGAGGCAGAACTTTTTCCCGACTTCAATTTCTACATGGGACCACTTGATACTGTCTATTTTATTCGGGTAGGTCGCCAAAAAAGCTCTTCCAGTACTTGATTTTATCATGGGACTGCCCGATGCTATCTGGATACACGCTGGAAGGCCTGACCATGGCGTCTTGGTCAGGCCTTGAGGCAGAACTTTTTCCCGACTTCAATTTCTATATGGGACCACTTGATACTGTCTATTTTATTCGGGTAGGTCGCCAAAAAAGCTCTTCCAGTACTTGATTGTAACATGGGACTGCCCGATACTATCTGGATACACGCTGGAAGGCCTGACCATGGCTTGATAATATCTAGGTAAGGCAGATAAGGGGCAGAACTTTTTCCCGACTTCAACTTCTGCATGGGACCACCTGATGCTGTCTATTTTAGTCGAGTAGATCGCCAAAAAAGCTCTTCCAGTACTTGGTCGTATCATGGGACCACCTGGTACTATCTGGATGCACGCTGGAAGGCCTGACCATGGCCTGATATTATCCAAGTAAGGCAGATAAGGGGTAGCACTTTTTCTTGATTTCAATTTCTACATGAGACCAGCTGATACTGTCTATTTTACTCGGGTAGATCGCCAAAAAAGCTCTTCCAGTACTTGATCGTATCATGGTACCACCTGATACTATCTACTCGTATTTTACTTGGGTAGATCGCCAAAGAAGCTCTTCCAGTACTTGATCGTACCATGGTACCACCTAATCCTATCTATTTTACTAGGGTAGATCGCCAAAAAAGCTCTTCCAATACTTGATCGTTTCCCTGTCCATTTCCCAATCAGTTCCCCACAGAGGGCCTAAGACCTGTTACATGGCAAGTCTGACCCACGCCGAACGACCTGACCATGGCCTGACATTATCTAGGGAAGGCAGATGAGTAGCAGGACTTTTTCCCGACTAAAATTTCTACACGACTAAATGAAATCGAGAAGGGCGAGTGCGGCCGACCAATGAATGCGTGCTCGCATCCACAAGCTCCACACACCAACACGAAGAAAAGAGAAATGAAGCGGGAGAGCCGATATAGTGGAGGCAAATTAATCCGGCGAACTAATGAATCAAGCTATTTCAATATGTCCCATTCTTTACCTGCTTCGTTGTTTTTTTTTCTTCTTCAATTCTCCTTCGTTTCTATGTTGCCTCCTTTGCGACAATGGCATGCCCTCGCTGCCGCGGCAGAATCCTCTTTTATTGTGCCACACGCTCTATCCGCCTTCGAGACACTGTCTCCCTCTCGTGCTCTCTTTCAGCTATTTCTCTTCGTTTTTGTCATCTGCTTCTCCATCTCTCTCGTTTTTTATTCTCTCGTCTTCCTCGTCCTTCCCTCTCCCGTCTCTCGCTCGTCTACGATTTTAATCTCTCATAATCCCTCGCCTCTGCCTCCGTCCGCACACAACCGCGATTTTACGTACGCGTGTATGAATGTAAGCGCAAACACGTATATACTCGAGGTCCAAAGAGTCACGGCTGCTGCTGCTGGGTCGATCTCAGGCCGATGAACATGGCCACGCATATATGTGCCAGCATCAGCCTCGGGGGCCGAGGACCACGGGGCAAAGGGGCGGAGGAGGGGGGGGCGATTGGGGAGAAGGGAGGGGTCCCAATGGATCCGGACAATGGTCCCTGATTGCGGATTAGGGATTAAAGAGACAAAAGAGACCCCGCGTCCCAACTATTCTCATATGGAATAGCACAGTTTCATGTTGTACGATATATACGTAATAAATAATATACACGTACGCGTATATACACACGCGTTTACAAAGAGACTCAAATATCACTTTTGCATCGTACGTCTACCGCTGTATCTCCCACGTACTCGATATATGTACGCGCACACTTCAATTTCGATATAACACTCGCTCGGGCACGAAAAGTTGGAGAAAAAACAAAAATTAATAAAAAGATCGCAGAGGTCTGCAAAAGGGTTGGAAATCGTCGCTATACCGAACGAGAGAATACGCGGACTGGCGTTCGGCCGGGAGGAGAGAGGCAGTAAAGGGGCCCTTTTTTTTAACCTCCACGGGCGATCGCGCCACGATTTCGATTCTACGCTGGTGGTGGTGGTGGTGGTGGTGTGCGCGCCGCGTTGGCCGCGTTAGTTTGTAACCCCGGGGTGAGAGATGAGATCGCCGATAAGATGTGTCCAGCTGGTAGATAGCCATTGCGGGGAAAGCCTCCCCAACGGGCCACCTTTCCTTCGGCACCCAGGCGCATTCCCGATCGCGAGGCATCCGGTCCCCCGATACACATAACCAACGTAACGCCCATATCTCTCTCTCTCTCTCTCTCTCTCTCTCTCTCTCTCTCTCTCTCTCTCTCTCTCTCTCTCTCTCTCTCTCTCTCTCTCTCTCTCTCTCTATATATATATATATATATATATATATATATATATATATATATATATATATATATATATATATATATATATATATATATATATATATATATATATATGTATATATATATATATATGTATATATACACACACACACACACACACACATATATATATATAAATGTGTGTGTGTTTTTGTGTGTGTAGATGCGCGTGCGTGAATATGTATGTGTATATCTGTATCTCAGGCATATCGAGGTGATTTAAGGATGAGCTCGAGAAGCACACGGATAGACGATGTTCGTACAATATCCGATAATATCCACCTCGCTGCTTCCGCAAACATAAAATGTCCATTGATTCACTCATGCGCACAGATTTTTCAGGCTTAAACGTACATTTTTTGCTATTCGCATTTATGTGGCTTACTCGGTTGTACCTGTAAGCACTTTATTAACATTAAGGGGTTAGGCTCCAGGGACGAACAGAAATTCAGGTTTAAATTTAAAAAAATTGTTGAAGGTGATTGTTGAAGATGATTAAAAAATCGTTTAGACATTTATTTGTATGATATTGAGTGCATGTGTACATTTTAGTAGCTTTGTATGACACTTATTTATTTTAGGTTTAGTACACAGCGAGGTTGTGTTCTGAATATCAGGACAATCTCTATTTGACGAGCTCAGTGTATTTTAAATTACGACAGGCTCAGGTGTAAATAATTAAATAATTGCGACGAGTGGTTGAGACATTTTCAGGGAGAAACTATGGTGTGGAAAACAAAATGATCGTCGTATGGGCATTTTTAATGAACGTTGATTTCGAGGACAAGTTTTCCGATATATGTTAAGATTGTTAGCTAGGAGCGTATTTAATTTGGTCGATGACACTTGAGGAAGTGTCTTATTGGCGCTTCACGGTTCGCTTCCTTGTTCTTTTTTTCTTCCAATTTTGCCGATGACTCAAAGTTCGAGTATGTATATTATACCGGTACAAACGGTAATGCCAAATGTTTGATGTGGACACACACACACACACACGCACGCACAGTGTGTAGCATCGACTTCCTCCTTCGCCGTTTTCCAAATCTCTGCGCCACGCCTCGCATACTTTCCAGACGATGTATATCCCGAATATACTGACGTACAAAGGGTGTCTCAAAATGACCCGACATTTTAATTTATTGATAAAACGCATTATTTATTCAAAAAGAACGAATATTTTCATTTCAATATAAGGTACAACCATTTATCGGATATTGTGTTTCACGCATAACCTCCGTGTTTGTACCTTATATTGAAATAAAAATATTCGTACTTTTCAAATAAACAATACGTTTTATTAATAAATTAAAATGTCAGGTCATTTTGAGACCGCCTGTATATGTGTCTTCCTGCTAGTCGTTCTGCCACACGAATAATCAAACTTGCCGAGTTTTTTTCTCCACGGGATTCGCGTAGATCAGTGCCAATTGAAACTGCATAAGATTGCTATGCGAATTTTGCCCTGCGTTGAGAGCTTGAGCGATCAAGAATCAACGGTTCTCGAATTATCGGTGGATTAATCCAATCCGATCGGTTGATTAGGTAGCCGGCACGATTGACTCGTTAGATCCGTTTGATTAATCCATTGAATGGGACGAGACCAATTAATTCACGGAATGTTCAAGCCCGGTGGCGGTCGAGTCATTTCCGAAGGATTCTTCATCCCATATGAGGATCTTCCCCGTGTGTCTCTTGGCGGTGATTCGCGTTTTACACACACAGCGTGCGTTCCCGCGCGGGCTCCCGAGGGTTTGCATCGTACAGCCTTGAGGTGTCCCACTCCTGTGTCTGATTTGAAATGTACGAGACGCAAGGAGCGGGAGAGATGCAGTGATCGAGTGAGAGAGAGAGAGAGAGAGAGAGAGAGAGGCAGAGAAAGAAAGGGATATATACGGCCAAGCGAGAGAGCATGCAATGTGTCGCCGGTATGCCGATCTGCGATGTTGGGGAACCCGCGCGCCACCGCTACCAAGTTGCGGTGATCAAGCGCGACAGAGCACAGCACGCAGGACACAGCAGCGTCACCGTTCGTCCCCGAGCTCACTCTCCTCTCTTGGACGAACTAGTTTTTGTCCCTCCGAGCGAAACGTGCTTACGGCGACTGAACCAATCGGCGGGCATCGTCGCCTGTTCCCCGTCGTCCACCTCTCTATCCTCCACCACCTCCACCACCTTCTTCGACGATTCCACACCAGAGGGTTGCCTCTCTCATCGAACTGTCTACTCTCTCATTCTCCACTCTCCTTACCGCCCTCCTGCAAACTCTCTCTCTCTCTCTCTCTCTCTCTCTCTCTGCCCCCCCTTCCTCTTAATTCCCCCCAACCATATCGTTCGATTCCGATCTTATAGATGTACTCCTCCGCTCGATACATACGTATAAACCGCGTCTGTGGAAAACCATGAATACATAAAGAAAGCAAGAGAACGAAGGGCACAAAAATGATCCTGTTGGTCCGCAGAGAACTTGTCCATCAGCGAGATGCTACATTGAAATCAACGATGCAGGTGCATGATTTTGCCTTGCGATACGTTGGCGTTGCTTGTACCCTCTACAGGTGATGATGATAGGATAGGAAACCAAAAGGGGAGAATTCATCGAGACGCATCCAAAAGCGATACGTTACTTCTCCATATTCTCCCAATGATATTGAAGGTTGCATCGTTGGAACACAACGAAATTATTTATTTTTCGTAGTGCTCACTTTTTTTCGCACCAGCAGGCTACATGTATCACTGAGATGTTTTCGAAGATCGTCATTAGGCATCCATAAGTTAAAACTGCGAAAGAAGAGTTTAGGTAGTTATGAAAGTAGATGAGTTAAAAAGTGAAAAAGGATTTTCGTTGCAATCCAACGATGCAAACTGCAAGAGCAGTCTTCCTAACGCTTTGATGCTTTTTCCTCTGCGGAGGTGGATTCTCATGACGTTGACGTTTGCATCGTTGCAATGCAACGGAAGTGATTTTTATTTAATTTTCCATATTTGTTTTGGCAAATTTGAGCTACGAAAATCGCGCAAACATTTTTTAGGATTCTTAATTAGCGATCTACAAGAAATTTGCATAATACGATTTTGGATAATAATGAAAATAATAAATTAGAAAGAATTTTCGTTGCTTTCCAACCGTGCAAACTTCAACCCCATGAATTCTCCGACCAAGTAGCTTGATTGGTCGGAGTTTGGTTGTGTCATTGCGCTGATTCGTTTGTAAAGAGACTCAACTTACTACGCGTAGAATCACTAATGGCAATTCAACGGTGATTCTCCGTTGAATTGTATAAAGCTTGTCTCAAAATGACCTGACATTTTCAATTGCAGCCCACTTTTTTTTTGGTCGAACATAGAGTACTGATCTATGACAACTGGCATCAGGAATCATTGAGGTTTAGTCATGGAGAATTGCACGATCGAGCAACGCATAGAAATTGTTATTCGCTGCATTGTTACTTCATAGTTATTGCAGACGAAGTTTCATGGTTGTCTAATCTCGCCGCGCGGCGATGTCAATTGGCCACCAGGATCGTGCGATTTGACGCCATTGGACTTCTTTCATTGGACTTTTCTGAAAGGAAAAGTGTACGCCAATGATCCACAGACCATTCCGGACCTCAAGGAAGCAATTGGACGCACCATTAATGAAATTAGACCGCAATTATGCCAAAATGTTATTGAACATTTCGTCAAAAGAACGAACGTTTGCAAACAGAAACGAGGCGGCCATTTATCGGATATTGTGTTCCCCCACATAACCTCCACATTCGTACCTCATATTGAAATAAAAATATCCGTACTTTTCGAATAAATAATACGTTTTGTTGATAAATTAAAACGTCAGGTCATTTTGAGACACCCTATAACTGCTTTCATTGATTTTAACGTGACCAATCTTCAATAGCAAATTACCTCCCTCCATCTCGGTGATGCTTGTAATTCTCTACAAGTGAGTAAACGAGATCATATCCACGTTAATTTAATTCCCATCTGCGATACCTTCAGTCGCAAGAACAGGCTAACTTTCGAAGTATCCACGAGTGAGATTGACTAGAAAAAGCGCCATCTACATCGTTTTATTTCTGAGGGATACCATTACACCCGGAGGTTTAATTGAACAAGGTGTCCGTTATTCATCCTATCTGACGCTCAATAATCATCATCAGCCACTTTAGCCGAGAACACCAGCGCGAAAAGTTGCTCCGTATAGTTCAATTTTAAAGCTCGTCTACACGGGGTTATTTCTCTTCATCTCTCTCTCTCTCTTTCTCACGTACTATTCGAACTATTTCGAGCCATTTTTTGCACGAATTCCACATCGCTATTAAACGCACACATACACATTGAGTGCGTGTGTGTGAGAGAGAGAGAGAGAGGGGGAGAGAGAGGGAGAGAGAAGATTGCTGCAGTTGTGGGGACTCACCTCAACTCATCGTGTCCCTCCTCAGCTCGAGAGTGAGAGTCGTGGAGTTTCTCGTCGCGTGTTTCTTGCACCGCTCGGGCGGCTCATTAGAGACCTCTCTTTCTTTCTCATTCCTCTCTTGTCTCGTAGCCGAAGAAACGCGTATAAACTTACAAAATACAAGGGACAGCACTGACTAAACTCACCCCTTTTCATTCTCCCCTTGTCTCCGCGTCGTCGACGTTGGACTTTGATGCGCGGTGCAACTGTGTAAGGCCAGACGGAGGGAGATAGCGAGATAGGAAAGGGTGTATATCCTTATAGTTAAATGTGCACTTGAAGCCGAATGTTACCTTTGTACAATGGGGGAAACGGAGAATCGCGCGTGTTGCACTCACACGAGCACTGCACTTGTTCCCGCATACTTATTCTTCCGCTAAATATCCATACCTCGACCGTTCGTTGAGGAAAAATTCACGGCACGCGTAACTCGCACGCCTGCAAAAACTCAAGTGCGCCTTAATACGTGGCGTTACCGCGCGCGCGAACTTTAAGAATGGATAATATCTCGTTATACGACAATAACGCTCGTGGAATTGCCGTTTTTGTTGCCCAAGTTATTCGTAATGCCGCGCGAGTCTCGGTACATTTATCCGCAAGTGTATTTTTGCGTTCGTAATAATAGCAGGGTCGGGTGTAAGGTTTTTTTTGGCTACTCTGTAGAGGAGGACTAAATTACATGATTCAAGGAAATTGGTCATTCGCAAGTGGCCAACGTGATATTGAGATGAAACACGGGGTTAGGCTACCGACCCGAAAATCAGGGTTATTTGAAAAATAAATATGTAAGATGGGTGAAGAATCGCTTGGACATTTTCTTGTATATATGTTAACGATGATGTGTGCAAAATTTTATTTGAACGTATTAATGATTAAAAAAGTTATAGACAATCTCGTGAAGGACTTTTAAACGCGAGGGGCTCAATGGTGTACTTGATTTAGTCTGATTTTTTAATGTCAAATCGAAGCACTTATGAAGAGCAGAAAATAAATTTTTAAACGTTTACATATTTATTTTTGTTTACATTTTTTAACGGTTGAAAATATCTTCGTAAAAAGGAGTCCTCACGGTGTACACGGTTGTGGCCGGAAACATTATCCGAAACAAAATTTGTAAAAAGATTATCAATGCGTATAAAAGCCGCTATATTGCTACGGAGGTTTTAAAAAAATCAAAATTGACAAAAATGGCGACATTTTGAAAGAAAAAAAGTCTCGAAATTATCCTATTTCTTCGACAGTTTTTTCGTTAAAAAAATATGAAGATTAAACAAGAAAAAACATCAATAGCGAAATGAAAAATTTGTGCAAATTTAAGACGGATACCTTGAAGACTCTTCTTTTGAGAGTGTACACCGTTTTGAAAAAACTACATTTCGCGAAAAACGCGTTTGAAGTTTCGAGGGCGGAATTTTCGTATAAATTGTCTACTTACGTTTGTGTAAATATATGAACAGCATGATTATATCCGTCTATACTATCGGATAATGCAAAAAAAAATCGATTTTTTGACAATTTTACACTGCGACGATCCGTTAAAATAAATAATATTGGGTAAGACTTGATCAAGCTTTTCTTTGTTATCGTGTTTCAATCGGCCAAAAAAAAAAATTGAATTGTTTTTTTCTCGATTTTTCGAGAAAAAGTGGATTCATTATTGTTGATAACTAATGGGGAAAAAAAACGGTAAAAAGAAAAACGTCCGTCAAAACTGAACTACCATTACACTGATGGTATACCAAATTTCAAATCAATCCGTTCATCAGATGTCGAGAAATCGTGTGCACCGTTTTGAGAAAAATAGTTTCGAGAAAAACGCGTTCGAAGTTTTACCAATAGTTATATTTATAGTATAGCATAAATTTACCTTCAATCTGCAATTCCCACACCTCATTTTGGACCTTACTCTTCAATTTGAGTTGCCTCAAGCGACGAGCGTTTTCTTTTTCATTTTCCCAGTTGCCTAACCCCTGAAATATTATACTAGTCCGAGTATTTGTTAGATCGATGGAATACATTGTAAAAATAACGTGATAGTCCATGTTTTCAATAAATAATTCACTACCACACAATTCCGTCGCACACTTTTTGAGTGTGGTACGAAATTCTCTCTCTCTCTCCTCTCCTTCTCTCTGCCCCTCTATCTCTTTCTTCTTCGTGTCTCGATAATTGAGGGATAAGTTTTGTACATTGCGTGGAGCGGCGCTGTGTTTCGTGATATTCATCGCCGCTTTCGTTTTTACAGACTTTTTTTTTGCATGGTGGAATTGTTGACGAAGTGAATGTTTAAGAATATATTGTCTCGTTGGTCAGAAACGATCGATTTCATCGATATGAGCGACGTAGCAAAATATAATTCGCAGGAAGACGAATGGGGTGGGGGAGGGGGGTGGCGAAAATGCGTGTTTTGGATATCAGGTGAATCAGTGGGGTGAAGAAGCTCTCGTGGACGCTACACGTGTACGTTGTGTTCCAGATTCAACCGAGTATGTAGATATATGTACGTATATATTGATACGTGTGGACAGACGAGGTTCAAATATTTGACCCAACGCTCGCTCGCCTCATCATCCTATATATATATATATATATATATATATATATATATATATATATATATATATATATATATATATATATACACATATATGTATGTATGTATGTATGTATGTATGTATGTATGTATATATATATAAAGGTATGAATTCTATCTGTCAATCTCACCGATTGATGAGGAAAAGGATTGTTATTATATCAGGGATCGTCACTCATAATCGAGAGACTCCCGATTGCGTAAACAATCACGCAGGAATCTTTCAAACCGCCAAGATATTATACCGGCCTCGGATATTAATTGAATTTGACGAAACGTGTCTTGACAGCTCGGTGGAAATTTATTCAATATCCAGTGTGAGGCTGAGGTAGTCGAGGAATGCGTAACAATACCCCGAGCATCCGAAAAATAGATGTTACTTTGAGAATGTTTCGCGCTCAAGAAATGAGTAACTAGAAAAATTTCCGGCACTTTATTATACGTATTTTCAAATGTATCAAACCATCAAAGTTTATTTTCCTACTAGTTGGCAGGTTTTGAGCCTCGTAAGCTTCAGTGTTTTTTTAGCTGGAGGAGATTTGGAACTTGCAGCATAAGTACCAAATTTTTACGTCCAACGCGATAGATATTTTTTCAAAATATTTTCCATTATTATAGGTCGAGACGTACGTAGAGAATTTTAAGAATATTGTTTTCCAATAAACATAGCCAATGTTTGAAAAAAGAAAAACATTTGAGTTTCCAAGAATGAAATTACCAATATTGTTTACAAGAGGATTTTTCAGATAGGCGAGGAATCGATAAATACTTCGAAGTAGAAGTTACCTTTGGAAATTTGAAGTGAATCGCACGTAATTTATTCGCATGATGGAGCAAGCCAACTTAAAAGAAATTGGTTTGTCGTCACATCATTATGAGTTCGATAGTAAAAATGCAGTTCGATTAAAAAGTTGACAATATTAGACCCATTGCACGTTTTTTGTGACCTCGAAGTATCAATCTAGAAAAATTCGTTTTTTTTTTATAATTCTTATCGACTAGTTGCCTTACGGTAAGAAAAGTTGAAACAACCAATGGTGGTGTATCTCATTTAGTTTAATGCTGATGTCGCAATAGCCCTTCGAAGGTTCGAGGCAAACATTAACTAACTGAACTAACAGCTTTTTTCCGTCTTTCTCTCTTCAAGGGTAATACTTCGGAGCATCTGTCAGAACTATATAGTCTCCAATCCAATCGAATAATTCTTAATTGTAAAATTTAATATTGTAATCACACTCTAATTTATAAAGTGCCTCAGGTCCAACCAAGCCATAAATAAACAAACGATCAATCAATCTCAATTATAATAACCCTACTTTAACAAACGAGAATTGAACTGTTACATTCGCACTTTCGATATAATCCGAAAAAAAGGCGAGTTTTTCCCTAGCACCGATTTATCCATTACGCACACTGTTTTCAACAGTTCGTAGATACTTGTTGGTCGAATTAAAATTTGTTCACGTGTAAAGTCTATTGAACGACGTGTTCGGTGCTCGGTAGAAATTCGTTCAGCGGTGGGACGAAAGCGTCCGTAATGTTGTTAAGCCCGGGGTATATGGAGGGATTTGGTAAAAGTAAGGAACGAAGAACCCTCGCTAATTGCTCCCGCCCAACACCGGCTGCAATTAATTGGACAGAGAGAGGACTCGACAGCTTGTTCTCCCCCCACTCGCATATCCCCAGCCTAAGGATCAATCCCCGGTCCCTTTGTTTCCTACGATGTGCGACCGTCAACCGAGAGATTGACGAAACACGACACGAAAAATAGTTCGGTTGACCTGTCGCTAAAAGAGGGAAAAAAAAACGTTCCGTACGCTGTCAGACGCTCCGCGTGTCCATTAGTCCACCAAAAGAGACGAAAACCCAGTTTAGCGTAGAGCATAATTTTTATCTGACGGCAGTTGGTTGCATACTGAAAGTAAGTCCAATAAAAATGTTGCCCCTCAACTCGCCCCAACAACGAAATAGGGGTTGAAAACTTAAAAAACCCCGTATCTCGATAATGAATAGCCCGATCACAAAAGGTTCTAAACAAAAGTTGCTCAGAATAATAAAATTCCCATAAAGTTATCTGACATCGAATCCCTTATCGTTGAAAATAGCGGCACAAAAACGATTCGAAAATTATGAGTTATGATGCTCTCGTGTTTTGGTGCCGCTATTTTCAAAGATAGGGCATTGGACGTCAGATAACTTCATACGTATTTTATTATTCCAAACAACTTTTGTTCAAAACATTTTTTCATCGGACTATTAATTATCGAGATACGGCGATTTTTAAGTTTTCAACCCCTATTTCTTAGGGTTGGGGCGAGTTGAGGGGCAAAATTGTATTGTGCTCACGTTCAGTACGATGGTATTGAATTTCGCATCGTTGGACTGCAACGAAAATATATTTTCTTCGTACAGCCGATTTTTTTGTCGGCACATTCAGACTACCAAAATTACTGAAACATTTTCGAGGGTTCTTCTTCAAAATCTACAACCAAAACGTGCAAAAAAATATTGTAGATAATAATGAAAATAAAGAAAGGAAGAAGAAATTTCGTTGCATTCGAACGATGCAAACTTCAGCACCATTTCAGTACGCAACCATCTACCTTTGGTTAAAACGTTCATATTCCCCGCTAAAAAGTACTGGCTTTTCGTGTCTTTTACTAGACTACATGTGCACGCGTAGACTCGAAGATAGAGACTGTCTTCACCGTTAATTATTTCCGAGCCGCAAGCCACAATTTTCGTTTCTCTTATAGAAAAAAAAAACAGGCGAAGAAAGGAAGACAGCGGGATAGAGTGAGAGAGGCTTAATACCTGCTGCTGCAGCCGTTCCGGAGGTCCCCCTAGAAAAGTCCTATTGAGATGGACTGAAAGACAAAGATAGGAAAACAATGAAGGGGCAATAATAAGAGGCACAAAACCAAACTATATATATATATATATATATATATATATATATATATATATATATATATATATATATATATGTCTATATACTTTTCTCCGAGAGCATGAATAGAAGACTAAAATGGTGAGAGAATGGATGGACCGTGGGTACATGAATGTGCCGGACTTGGTGGGCATACCAAGTTGACCAGGTGTTATACCTGAATGCATAACCTGCCACCAGAGGGGACCGAAAAATAGGAAAACTTGTCCTGTCCGTTTAATACTCATGGGCTCGAGAATGGGCCCCCGGAAAAATGGTTAGTCCTTATGGTTGGCACATCGAATGACCGCGATTTCCCCTCGACGTATATCCCGTGCTCGACACTTCAAATGAAGCATAAGCGCCTAAGCCCTGAGAGGTAAAAGCTCCGGGGATTTTGCATGAATCTCATGCATTTGGGGCGGGAGAAAACACGGGGAGATTGGACTAATATAATTGTTAAACGTGTAGGCCTGTGTACATGCGTGTGTCGAGTGTTGCGTCACAGCAATGAGAGACGTAGCTGACGAAGAATGTTTGCTTAAAAAAAAAAATGAAGAATTCTAAGCGGCTTTACTTTTTGGGAGACTCTCTCACTTTATCTCGGTCTCTTTGTTTCTCTTTCGAAGCCTTGACGGAATACAAGTCGATGCTGAGGGTGTGCTGGTACGGAGCCGAAGATTTTCCATTGCCAAGCCTGCACAATGGTAGAAAAATGAAGGCGCAAGCTAAGGAAAGTAAGAAAAAGAACAGAGTACGAGTTGCAGGGGGGATGAAAAAGAAGGCAAAGAGACGCGAGCATGGCAGTTCTCAGAGGGCGCAATGCACCCCAGGAGGGTTAGTTAGATGGACACACAACAATGTGACCAGCTACGGGTTTTACGACGTATGACAATGGTGAGGGAGAGCCGTTGGTCCGAAAACGCTTGGCTTGTCCGCCCGCGCACCTGGCACACGGTTAAACTTGCTTTACAACATTTTTACTCCAGCTTGCCATACCTGTGTATACATAATTTCATTTGAGTTCCGAAACCACGCTCGTATACACATACCTGCGCTTTCACGGCTTGAACGACGAAGCGAAACATCGGAACCACCTGAATACCCAAAACGGACGACCCAACCAGTCACCACGAAAATTTCGCAGTCAAGGAAAATCTATCGAAGGGACCCCCTACATCCGGTGAACACCTGCGCTTCTCGTTTATATTCCTCGTACAACCCGTGAGTCTCTCGGTGGGCAAAGCTCGTTTTCGGAAAATTAAAAATGCCCCTCTACTCGCTTGTATTGTGTTGGGATTCAATAAGTTATCGCTATTTTTTCGAGTGAAAATCGATGCTTTGAAAAAATCTAACGCTGTCGAACGTTTCGAAAGTTTTGTGGGATAAACTCCTAATGATTTTGAAAGTTCAGCTAGCGTCTGATATGTATCTTCATGAAGTAATGCCTCCAATCTTCTATACAAAAGAATGTTGAAGTTTGCATCGTTGGAATGCAACGAAATTTTTTTTTTTTTTTTCGATTGGCAAAATATATTTTTGGCGGATCCGGGCCAAAAAAAATCACAAACGTTTCTCAGGTCCTTGTTAAAAATCTACAATATCAATTGCCAAGATCAATTAAAAGAACATGTCCTGGCTGATTCATCAACGCCGAGCCAAAACCGCTGAAGCTCATTATATGAAACTTGGACAGTAGGTTGCTTTAGTGACGTAAGCACCCACTCAGAAGGGATATTTCGAAATTCAACCCTTAAGGGGAGAAAAGGGGTGGCAAAGTTTGTATGGAAATTTAAAAAATCCTGGTCGAATTTACTTGAAATTTGGTATTCGTGTTTCTTGACACAATTAATGAAAAACGTATTTCAGAGTTTTTAGAAATTCAACCCCTAAGGGGAGAAAGAGGGTGGCAAAGTTTGTATGTAAGATAAAACAAATCTGGTCAGAAGATTCACTTGAAACTTAGTATTGAAGCCCTTCAACACAATTAATAAAACATGTATTTCAGCGTTTTTCGGAATTCAACCCCTAAACGAAAGGGGGTGGCAAAGTTTGTACGGAAAATTGGGTCAGATTCACTTGAAACTTTGTATTACTGCTTCTAGATACAATTAATTAAATTTCAGCATTTTTGGAAATTTAATCCTTAACGGAGACTTTGTCCTTAGAGTGCCATATTTCAGGTGTTTACATTTTATTTTTTTTAACGGAAACGAGTAAAGCTTTTTGAGTGCGGTTTTTTTCTTGCTTTTGTTCATGATATACAGAACGTTAAAAAAAAAAATTTCTGAAAAAAAAACCAAAATGGCGGCCGTTGCAGCTCCGCGAAAACAGGTCCTCAAATCGCGGGAAGTAAACGGCTGACATCACTGCCCCCTCTTTGTTGATCTGAAACACAAATTCAAAGCATATTATCAATCTGTGACCCTTTGGTCATGGAATGACGGATGGGTTTTTCGTTTAGTAAAAATTTCGGAAAATGGCGGCAATTTAAAAAAAATCGAATTTTCGCGTTTTTTTCGCATAAAAAGATAAATAATAAATGCAAAAATGTATCTATCGAAAAAACGATCCGTCATTCCGTGAAGACATATTTTCTGAGTATGCTCTCCAAATTTCAGGTCGATATGTCAATTACAGCGGTCAGGAGAATGTCAGCCATTTGTAAAAACGTGTTTTCGAGAAAAACGCGTTTAAAGTTTTGTAATGTGTTTACACAAATGTGTTTATAATTACCGCTAATCGGCAATGCCTGGTCCATAGAGCCATCCCTCCTCTTCTTCTAGCTGCTCATGTTGAGCCGCTAACATCTCCCGCTGCTCAATCCGGGACAAAGTCTCCCTTAAGGGGAAAAGGGGGTAGCAAAGTTTGTATGGTAAAAAAAATAACTGTACAGATTTACTTAAAACTTAGTATTAATGCTCTTAAACACAATTCTACGTGTTTCTTAATGAAACATTTCAGGAGCAAATTTCATTAAGGAGCATTCAAAATAAGTCTGCGCGAGCGAAGCCACGGGCGCAAAGCTAGTTGGACATCAAAATCATTATTTTTAAAGCGTCTAAACCAATCTCTGCATCTTGCTCCCGACAGAGCATCAGCGCCATAAGCCTCAACAAGGATTCTATGTGCTTCAGCTGCAGATTTTTTTTTTAATAAGATAGTGCAGTAAATTTCCCCGCGAATACTCTTTTTTGGCACGAAATTTTACATGTTTAACGCTATGAAAAAAAAAAGTTATTTACACTTCGGCGAAATAACGTACACTGAATTTCAAGTTTGCTTATAGTACTTCTTTATAGATGCGTTGCCATCTTAAACTACACGCACGCAATTCTGGTAACGCCATCTGTTGGAAAACAGCGAGAACTTCTTCTCCTAATACAAAATACAGATGAAGATCGAAGAATTACACGGCGTTG
The DNA here is from genome assembly GCA_964007375.1 of Ophion obscuratus. Taxonomy (NCBI): domain Eukaryota; kingdom Metazoa; phylum Arthropoda; class Insecta; order Hymenoptera; family Ichneumonidae; genus Ophion; species Ophion obscuratus. The sequence goes on along the minus strand of OZ023314.1, from coordinate 20,378,128 downwards.
GAGTTTGTATCGTTGGAATGTAACGAAAGTTCTTTAAAAACATTATTTCTTCAGCTTCTCCGTCACCCAAAATCTTGTCCTGCAAACTTGTGCTGCAGATGTCTGATGACGTTTCTAAAAAACGACTGGGTCATTGTTGTGGCGAAAAATTGCAAAAAAAGTTTACGCTTTTGAACTTTCGTTGAATGACAAAGATGCAACCTTCAGTATCATAGAATTGCGTAGTTAAAATTTGGAGAGTGGGGTTCGTTGATTACGGTTTGTCAGACTCTGTTTTTTCTTTGGGTAGATACATCTTATGCGTCAGTTGACGCATTTCAGTACTGGCAAAAATGCTTCCCCTCTCGTTTTCAGCCTTCACGATTATTGGCATTAACTCTTTACTCGGGCGGCGATTCGGAGGGGGGGGGGGGTTATTGCGAGCTAAAATCGTTAAATGCATCACCCACACAGTTACACGCACTTTGCCAAATGGCGATTGCGTGGGTTTTTCGCTGAGCCTTATTACAATATACGACGAAGTTTATGGAATATGCATATGACTGTATATAAATGGGGATTGAAGTATGAAAATTCCTATGCGTGCTACACGGGGAAAAAGATGACACATTCTCCGGCTAGATTTCTCCAGTGTCGCGAGTATCCGCAGATCTTTGCGATCTTATTCTTATTTTTCCTGACCATTTGAGAAAGCAGCTCACGTTCGATACAGAGATTACCACTCAGATTCGATGAATTCGTTCGTAATCATCATTTTTTTGTTCTTCCGTTTTTTTCATCCGCTCACCAGTTATCCTGATGTCGAAACGAGATCCCGTAGCGACAAACGTTCGCAATTACTTCGCGTACAATTAATCGAAGCGCTGGAACAGCAGCGCTTACCAACACCGTATCGATTTCTCTCGATATCACTGATAAGGAACATCACCCAAGTGTCCGCCTTCGATTTTGTTGAAATTCACACATGGGCCAAAGTGTTGAAAACTATCAGAAACGTATTTTTTTTTATCGGCGAAATCACGATTTTAAGGGGGCAAACCACCCCTCAAGGAAAGGCGTGTCGAGGGGTACCGTAAAATTGGGTTACTTGGAACAGGTTTTTGAAGTTTTTGGTAAGTTACTTTTTTTTGGACTCCTAAATACCAACTTTTTCGCTCCAATAAAACAATGTGGCCTTTGGCTATCAAATGTATAAGAAAGTCAAGCCCCACCACCCCCATAATTTTATATATATATATTTTTTAAATGTCAAAGTAATCTCGAATGAGTGACGTCATTGACAAGGCATCCAAATGCAACTTATGTCAAAGATTAAGGGTTACTTTCCCGTAATTTTGATTAAAAAAATTAATATTTCATGCATTGTACATGGAATTAAATGAAAAACATCGATTTTTTTACAATCAAGTTGTCATCTTTGGAGAAAACATTTTACATAAAAGTATCAAGTACCTAGGATACTATTGTGGGTAGTTAATCAGTCTTATAATGATCATTGAGATAAAAATCAACTTGAGCGACATTACAATCAACTTTAGCAACATTATAATTAACTTGAACAACAAATTTGAGCAACGATAGAAAAAAAAACGTTTAAAAGCAAACTGTATTTTGGTGATCTGTTGAAGTAGCCCCAAAAACTGTCAAAGTTACCCTTAATGCCAATTCATCCCCGTTTTACGGTAATGGTAATTCTTTAGATAAGTGTCTATTCCGAAAAAAATGTTTTGCTATTTTCTCATTTGTTGGGTTATAAACCGTGATATTCAGTCGGGGGAAGCATTTTTCATTAGCAATTTTTTTACGAGCACAAAATCGTTAAAAATGATTTCGAATTTTAAAAACCCCAAACAAACCTAATATAGGCGTCGAAATGTTTAAAAATGCCCCATTTTATCACATGTTTTCGCGAACTTCAAAACCCCATTTCTTTTTAAGGGTGGGTGAATTTCAGCTTCCCCCGACTGAGTATCATAATTTATGACCCTAAAAAAGAGAAAATGGCAACAAAAAAATGTCGTCTAATTTTTCGGAAACGTCACTTATCTAAAGAATTACCAAATCTACTATAGAAGTATTGAGAAACAAAATTAAGGGGTGACGCGCCTTTCTTCGACGGCTGGTTGTTCCCCCTTAAAACCGATTTTTCCGCCGATAAAAAAAATCACTTGTCTAATAATTGTCAATGTTTTGTCACACACATAAGTTTCACCAAAATCGATGTCAAACACTCAAGTGATGTTTCTCGTAAGAACAAATGAAAACTCGATCACCAGGCAAAAGTTATGTATTTTCATGGGATCGTGGCAATTTGATGACAAAAAAATATCGAACGATTATACACGACGCGAAATAGTGAGTTTCAATAAAATAACAAATGTCGTCATTAGTGCACACCCGGGAATTGATCGTCCAACGAAAAAGCGATAATGGAGAATCCCTTTTCCCAAAGAGTCCGTGAACGTGTTCGTTTGAACCTACCGAAGATGCCCCATCCCGATCGCAGATAAGATAGGCGCAAAAGGTGTCGAAGCGAAGATCCAATTTCTTTTCAGGAAGTGTTCAAACGTTTCGCCTCACATTCCCAATTTTCATCCCTTATTTTCCGGCCTCTCCGCCACTCTTTTTGTCCACCCTCCTCCACTCTCGAAACGAGCGTTGCCATTGGAGTCTTCATGATGGAAAAAGAAAAAATGCTCAGTGGCACGTCGTTACGGCGGATGACTGCGTTCGACCCAGGGCTCGTGAGGATCGCAGGAGTAGCCATTGCCCGAGGACCGGGGAGAGGCTCTTTTAATCGGCGTGACGTCCGCGAGGGTGGCATGATAATTATTTCTCCGAGTGTGCATAATACATGCGCAGTGTATTATATACGTACACACATGTATCGAGGACGAACGCGTCCCGGTAATGCCGGGTAACGTCATTCGATTAATCATTCAGCGGGTGAGTCATTGGATCGTTTACCGGAGGAGGAGAAGAGCAAAACTTTATTGATAGGTGAACGAGAAGAAGAAAAAACGACCAAACGGTCGAGGAGTTCTTCGGTTGGAACCGATGATTTTCAACGAGCTTACGATATTTGCTATTTTTTTTTCTCTTCTAGCCTCACTTTTTCTCAAGCGGGACTTTTCCGCCCTTCGTTCTTCGTTCTTATTTTTACTGTAAATCGCTTTCTGGCTCTCAATATTGCAATGCTTTTTCTGACTCACTTTCCTTTGTTTACCCTCAATAATCATATGGCGCTCAAACTGATATCCGATCCCTACTCGCTTCTCCCCCCCCCCTCTCTCTCTCTCTCTCACGATAAAATTGCGAGCGATCGGTATACCGATAATCAAGAATCTTGGGGGAGAAGGAAAAAAAGAAAAATAAATGTATATCTTTATTTTATTCCGGCGATAATTTTTGATTCGTCATTCCGTAGATTTCGCGCGTTTGTCTCGTCATCAGTCCGGGTGGTCTGCGAAGTCGGAACCAGATTTGGCTGGTCCTACGGGTTCGCAGCCGACTTGTATTATATACAGACTGATTGTTCATCTTTCTCTCTCTCTCTCTCTCTCTCTCTCTCTCTCTCTCTGTCTCTCTCTCTCTCCTCTCTCTCTCGTTCTCGCGCAAAGTGGATCCCGCTGTGGGATCCGCAAAATCACGGATTGATAAATGACACGACTTTTATTAGTTATTCACTCGTGCATCGTGGACTTTTGATTGATGCCCTTGCCTGATGATGGTCAGGGGGGGGGGGGGGAAGAGAGTCTCGACTCACGATTCATATAGTACGACGCTCCTCGTCGAACATAGGATATATATATATATAAAATTAAGGTTAAGATTGAGGTTAATTATAACCTTAAGGTTATAATTATATATATATATATATATATATATATATTCCTATTACAACAATATACTTGTATTGTTTGCGTACGTTTCACTAATTGATCGCGTAGCAAGTCTACAAGTAGACGGAACCATCTATATATCGGCAATTCCGTGCAAAAACAATGCACTTACATTTCTACTTTCCTTCGATTGATCGTTCACCGACCAAGTCTCCGAATTAAAACACTGCGCTCGAATTGAAAAAGAACTCCATCGACAGTCATAACGATTATACGAAACTGCAAAGTCATCATCGTATTTTTAATTAAATTAATCGAAGCGTCAAATATTTGCCCAACCCTCAATCACGCGAGGCGGGACTTTCTGATGTGTCTTTCCTTTTTCTTTTAGAGATTTCTTCTGTATAAGTCTTTCATTACTGTTCAATATATGCAGAAGCTTGGCCCATCATCGCTTTACATCTCCATGCATATATACACACACACACACACACACACACACACACACACACACACACACACACACACATACTTATGTACAGGGTGTCCTGTTATGAATGGATAATCCTGCAACTGTCGAAAAGTCCCACGGTTTTTGAGATAAAAATCATCTGCTTTTGGTCTTTGGCATGCTATTTCTACAAATGATGACTTTTTTTATCCGCTTTAAAAAAAAATACTCTTGGTTATTTGTTTTATCTAAAAAAGTTTTCTTTTTAACCTTAAATGGTTAAGGAAACTTTATGAAAAAAGATATGCAGAATTTTCACAAAAACCAATTCGAACATCTTACTTTTGATAGCCTGCGGTGTAACAAAATATAGATAAAAAGGTGCCTAGTTATTGTCGATTCGTATCATTTGTCGTAATGGCATGCGAGAAACCTAAATCGGATGATTTCTTAAAAAAAAAAAATAACAAAAAGCCCAATATCTCAAAGACCGTGGGACTTTTACTAAACTGAAATTCCAGCGTATAGGAGGATATGATCTGATCTATCGACAGTTGCAGGATTATACATTCGTAGCAGGACACCCTGTATATATCTATGTATAGACGTAGAGTGTATGTGTGTCGATATACTGTGGAAAAAGAAATGTTTCGTTTGTGGTCGTCCGAGACACATTTGCTTGAGTATATACGAAGGCGGCGACAAAGTCGCGCGTATACACGCAGCCTCGAGAGAGCCACATACGAAGGACGAATTGCAATTAGTAATAATTCTGTCAGACAATGAGCCCGCATCTGATCTGGGCATAAGAGAGAAGAACTGTGCGCGAAGCTCAGGCCATTTATATATATGTTAATGCATGTGTTTATATATATATATATATATCCCACTTGCACTCGTATGTGTGAGTATGTGTATGCATCATACTGCTTCTTCATGCATGTCTGCATATGTACTCCTCTCTCGTGGGACACAATGAGAGATTCATGTCGTCGGCTCGATTTAATGGACGCGATGATGCGAGATTGAGCCAGAGCGTGCGATATACATACGCACACACACATACATACATACATGTACATATATATATATATATATATATATATATATATATATATATATATATATATATATATATATGTTTAGCCTCGCAGCCAATCGTAACGACTCAACGACATATTCTTTTCGAGTATATTCGCCGGATAAATTGAAATCAGGCTGGAAAAGTTAAGTCAAAGAGAGTTGTTCAATACCGATAAAAATCACGTACAAAACGAGTTACGACTGATTTTTTTCTGGCATAACAAATTTCAAGAATGACGTATCTGTATTTCGTGCACCATCGAAGGTGTATTTTTTTTTCTTTCTATTTCTGTTTTCTCGTTTTCGATGACTGCTTTTATGCGTGGTACACTTTTATTTTATTCAAGGGGTGAGGCTACGATGGCGATACGAAAATCGTGGCAATTAAAAGAGATTAATTTTCAAGGAATGGGTCAGGTAATTGAAAAATCGTTCGGACATTTATTTCTGTGTACTCTACCGGTCAAAAGTTTTCGGACACTTAAGATAATTGCAAACATTTTTATCGCGGGATAATTGCCGAATGACGTTCGAATAATTGGTGCATTTCATTTATTATTTTACGAAGACACTATGTAGCTCTATGTGATGAATTATATTATTCTAATATAATTCTGCAATTATCCAAAGTGTCCGAAAACTTTTGAACGGTAGTCCGCATTAACAAAATTGGGTGCTAAATTTTCATTGAAAAATATGAATATTTGAAGAAGTTGTGAACAATCGCGTGAAGGATCTTTGAACGTGAGGGGCTCAACGGTGGACTTAATTTTTGCTACTTTTTTTTTTTTTTTGTAGAACAGATAATATTGGCTTGACTTGACCGAGCTTTTTTTATTATCGTGTTTCAGACATCGAAATTTTTGAATATTTTTTTTCGATTTTTCTAGGAAAAATGACATTATTGTTAAAGATTAACGAGAAAAAGGTGTTAGAGAGAAAAACCTCGGTCAAGACTAAACTACTATTGCGCTGAATAAGTGTACCAAATTTCGAGTCGTTTCGTTCATTAGATATTAAGAAATCGTGTACACCGTTTTCAAAAAAAAATGGTTCGAGAAAAACGCGTTTAAGCTTTTACCAGAAGTGACTATCGTCCTAATCATAAGCATACCTTCAATCTCCGAGCCTGCGCCATACGTTGAACCTCCCTCTTCAATTCGACTTGCCTCAAGCAACGAACGAGAGTTGTAAAAAAATGTCCCAGTACCCTAACCTCTCTACCCGCAAGCAGTCACGTGCTATTTTCGAATATCCAGGCTTATCGCACACGGTGGCAAACTGGTCCGTGAAATTCTCGCACCGAGAAAAATCACCTGACGACAATTGAGATCAAACCGATGCCACTTTCGGATTCGAAAGCCTCGTAGTGAATCAACATTTTGATGACGACTTTACGGCACTTTGATTCCGACCTTTGAATGACCAGAACTCTCGAAAATCGAAAAAAATACTACCCCGAAAGATCGAAACTCCAAAAGAATTTTACCGGAAAGCCAAAAACTCCCAAAATTCGAACACCGTCGAAATAAATCAGCGAATTCGAAAAGTTTCAAAATTTCCAATAAAACGCCAAATAATTTCAACACTTTTTTTTTAATCAAAAAGTGATTTTACGCCAACTTTGAAATCTGTCCGGACGAAAAATCTTCACGAAACTTGCAATTTCGGAGCATTAAAATTGGGATTTTCATACCGTAGAAGCATTCAAAGTTCGAAATTTCAAGCCAGCCCCCCTCGGACTTCTCGAATCGCCTACGATGCAGCGCGAGTCATGCCTCGTTACCGTCGATTTGCACACGAGAGCAGTTCGAGATGGTTTTTTTTTCTTCAAAATCATCATTCGTTTTACCAGTCACTTTCGCGTATTACCGACGCGCCGAGCACGCTTTGACACACCGGTGGTCTTCGTGTGTTGAAAAGGACATAATGAGAACCCTCGTTCCGCGCGGTCGTTCATACGCGCGGGACCGAACCCCGATGTCGCACCCGCGGAAGCTCCCGTGATAATTATACGGAAACGTGCACGATCGAATGAGAGAAAGAAATATGAAAAGGCACGTTAGAAATTGTGTATACATGCAAACACGGACGTGCACACGTGTATTCCAGCGTTGACATTTTCGACGCGTCATCCTTAATGAATTACCGTGCGAAGCTGGTCTCAGTGGGACGTCGACGATATGGTACGTGTATGCATAAATACAATATTATATATATATATATATATATATATATATTGTGGACCGTGACCAGCTTTCTTTTGCCCCCGCCCCTGTTTCCTCCCCCGTCTCCCTTATCCGTCCCCGTAAACGATGAATTAAACGTCAGATTTCAATGATCGAATTAACGTCGATATGCAACTATAGCGCGCAACAACAGAGACGACGGTACACAGCAGTCTCTGCTTCTTCGCGTTCTTCGCTATTTATCGTGCACGTATCTATGTACATTCGTAATATACGTGATTCTATCGTTTGGCCCCCGTTAATATACTCGGTCAAGGCTCGCGACCGATCGCTCCTACACATTGTGCTCGAGGCTTGGTCGCCACAATGAATCTCCGTCTGCGTCTCGTGATCGCGCCTAAGTTCGTGATGTTACGTCTCGTTATTGCTCGGATATCGATACCATGTGTGTATATATGTAACGTATCGAAAAGTTTCGAGACTAGCTCTGTTTGCGTGTTACAGGACTGGTCTCGAAACTTTTTGATGTATATAGTGATATTTGATTTGATATGTATTGCCGGCCAAGTAGAGTTCTTATGTGTGTGTGTGTGTGTGTGTGTGTGTGTGTGTGTGTGTGTGTGTGTGTGTGTGTGTGTGTGTGTGTGTGTATAAGAATTCTACTTGGCGGCAATTTGCTGAGATTTAACAATTTTTGCACTTAAGGTAAGGGGTATTTATCAATTAAAGGAGTAATCGGAGTATGTAGAAGTATTGAGGCGAGCAGAAACGCATGGCGAAACATCTGGAAACGTCCGACCGAGTCCTATATCGACCACGTTTTATAGGGGATGTTTTAACGATAATTTCCCCCAACGTACTTTTTCCCACCTTCTCGAGCGCCTCTCCATTATACACGTATATGCATCCAACCGCAGTACTGTACGCTTCCGTTTTATTATATTATTATACTCGGGACGACACGACGCACGGCTCGAATGTCGCTTCGCGCTGCGGTTGCGAGCGGGAGAAAAGAGAGAGAGAGAGAGAGAGAGAGAGAGAGAGAGAGAGAGAGAGAGAGAGAGAGAGAGAGAGAGAGAGAGAGAGAGAGAGAGAGAGATACCTCGATGTACGTAGGCTGGTAGGTAAAGCTGGTAAGCCGCCATGTCTAATTATGTCGCATTGATTTTGTCATTAGTCGGCCCTCTCCACCTTCCTACCTATCCCCGCCTACCCCTCCGCTTCACATCCGCATATATACATGCTCCACATACATATTACTAATGCCTCACTTTTTTCTTCTTACTCGCGGACGGTATTATTGCTATTGCAGAAAAAAAATTCTTCCTATATGGCCCGAGAAAGAATCGGAAATGGTTTTTTTCACTCCCGAGCAATTTTCCTTTCTCTCTCTCTCTCTCTCTCTCTCTCTCTCTCTCTCTCTCTCTCTCTTTTTTATTTTATCTAGTTTAAAATTCACAGGAGCCGAATTGGCCATGTGCTTCGTCTGCCTTTTTTCCTTCTTTGTTCAAAAGCGAGCGCTATTTGCGAGATTGGGCCACCGCTTTTCACGATGTCGCTTTGATTGTCAACAACTTTATAAACTCCAGACGCGAAAGGTTCACACACACGAGCACACGTATGTATCTCTCTGTCTCTCTGTCTCTCGCTCTCTCTCTCTCTCTCTCTCTCTCCCCTCTCTCTCTCTCCCTCTCACTCGCTCTGTAATTTACTATGGTGAAATCGCGAACAGTTTAAAGCCATGAAGTTGTGAGACTCGCCTCATGCACGTTCGATATGGACGTTTATTTCCGCTATTTAGAATAGAATATGAGGCGCACGTCGGGTCGAGTCTCTTCAAGTTTCAAATCGCTCTTGGGCAAATACTGCCGGACGCGAAGTTGCATTGTTTTTTCAGCCTGTTCTTCTTGAGCGCGTGTAAAGGTAATTGTCATGTTCGCGCAGACATACAGGGAAAAATTCGCCATTTAAATGGGGTTTTCCGGTATTAAGATTGGGAGTGATCGCGAGAACTTCGCGCCTATCGTTGCGACTGTGTATCGATTGCTTAAGGACCCAACGTGGCACCTTCCACGTAAGGGACTCCCAGACAGAATGATTATTATTCATTAGTAATTGTACAATGCCAAGCGAGTATTATTGCGATACTGCGAATATTATTTCGATACGAAAATTCAACCTTTTTTTATTTTCATGATTTTTTTTTGTTGACAGTTCTCTGTGATAGATATTGATATAAACGTTGTGTCACTTAATAAATACACTTTCGATACACATAAAAACATTTTTTTGATGTATTTATGTAACTCAAAAAAACTCGCGGGTAACCCACAATCTTTGCAACCAAAACAAATTTTTTAGATGTTTTTTTCGTAACCCAAACAAACGCAAACAAACTCTTAAACGCGTTTTTGTCGAAACAACGTTTTTCGACGGCTTGTTGATAAAATCTTCAAAACTACTGAACCGATCCTTATGAAATTTTAACCACATATTCTTTACAACTATAGTTAGCGCAAATCAAGGATTTCTTTTTAAATTTTGATATTTACTATTTTTTTTGCCAAAAACGGTGAGAAACACTTTTTTTTCGAAAAATGTCAGCTGTTCTGTTATTTTTGCATAGATAAAAATCGTATGATATGCGCTATAGCCATTAATATACCGGATCTAAAACCATTTGATTTTTTTGTTTCGGATGATCCATCTCCGAGATTTCATCAACAGCGCAGGCCTACAATTCTTTACGTTATTAAAGTTTGCATTGTTGGACGCAACGGCATTGTCTTTTCCTTCCGATTGTCAATTTTTTCGGCCATCTACAAGTACGGCAATTATTAGGAGTACAACTTTGCAGTGACCGATTTACTTAGAGAGCCACTGCGGCCGAAGTAGTGGCCCTAGCTCAATAAAAAAAGTGGCATTTTAAAATAGAGGCTCTGCCAATGTAAACAATTTAAAAAAGCTAACGGATACGTGTATGCATTATAAAGTTATTGGCACTCAAACATGGAAACGTACGAGCCGAATTCTCAGCGTTTGCGAGAACTGCTCCAATGACAACAAAGGAAGGGATTTTTGCACCGGATTGTGACTGGAGATGAAAAGTGGGTTTACTACGATAATCCTAAACGCCGAAAATCATGGGGACTGCCTGGTTATATTCCGCCATCGACGCCCAAACCGAATATTCACGGATCCAAAGTGATGCTGTGTATCTGGTGGGACCAGCTGGGCGTTGTGTACTATGAGCTGCTCAAACCATCCGAAATCATCACAGGGGAACTCTACCGACGTCAGTTGATGCGCTTGAGTAAGGCACTCAAAGAGAAACGGCCACAATTCAACGAAAGACATGACAAGGTGATACTGCAGCATGACAATGCCCGACCCCATGTTGCAAATGTCGTGAAAAAGTACTTGGAAACGCTGAAATGGGAGGTTTTATCCCATCCGCCGTACTCTCCAGACATTGCCCCTTCCGACTATTACTTGTTCCGGTCAATGGCACACGATTTGGCTGACCAGTACTTCGGTACTTACGAAGAAGTCAAAAATTGGGTCGATTCCTGGATTGCCTCCAAGGACCAAGATTTTTATCGACGCGGAATTCGAATGCTGCCTGAAAGATGGGCCGAGGTCGTAGCTAGCGACGGGCAGTACTTTGATTAAAAAATATGTAGCCACTTTTTTATAATAAAGCCTTAAACTTTTGAAAAAAACGGTCACTGCAAAGTTGTACTCCCAATACTTAAACGTGTTTTTCAATATTCTTATTGGAGTCCTACAAGCTAAATCGATCGAAGGTAACATTTGTTAATAATGCAAATGACGAAAGCGGGAAGATAAAAGGAATTTTCGTTGCACTCGAACGATGCAAAATTCAACATGGTAATTTTTTTAGGACATTTTTTTAACCACCATTTTTGTCTATAAATAGCGACTTGAATAATTAAATATTTTTTAAACGTATTTCGAAAGTGTATTTATTAAGTGTAAGCAGTTTTATATCAATATCTATAACATAAACCTATAGAAAAATCATGAAAATACCCTTTTTTGGCATTTAAAGTGAGAGTACCCCGTAATCATTGCACTTTTTGTACTATAAAAATCACTCATACGTTTTTAAGTGTTTTTATTGGAGACTTGCGACGTCAACTTGCAAAAAAAGAAGGCTTTGAATAAGCATAAAAATAAAAAATCGAAAAATGTACAAAAAAATCATTGCATTCAAACCATGCAAACTTCACCGTCATAATAATTCGGCTCTATATTCAATATTCGTTTACGTTTACGCTCGCGAAAATTGCAACTTTACCGCGAGGATTTAATTACTTTCTGTGAAAGCAAAAACTCGGCATTCCCATGGAACACATGGCTGTTTATCACGGATCCATGACGCGGTCCTCTAGAGAACTGGGTTTCGATCTGAGGACTACTGCTGGGAGAACTTGCTCACCGTGTGTCGTTACTGGATCGCCCATCTGTATGTGTCCGTGTTCGAATAATGCACGTGTAGACGCATGTACGTATAGAAAAACGTGACGTTATAATGGTCCCAATAACAACTCTCGGTGTGCGCGGCCATTAACAAACGGGGTGAAAAAGAAGGGCCGTGGGGTGGGGGCTGAATATGTAGAGTATGGAACACCAGAGAAAGCACGTATATACCGATCACCTCGCACGCACTCGGCGTTCCTTCGCTTCAATGTTACATGGTAATAATCAACGTAGACCGGGCGACCATCTTTTTTTCCCTCGTTTATTCCTTTATCAGTCATAATTCATTTTCCTCTCTTCCCGACTTATCATCAATAATACACGAACGCCCTCTGCCGCCCAAATAATAAAATATAGCTCAAACAATAATAAAGTATAGTTCGAAAAATAAAAATAATATTATTTCGATGTTTTGCGATAAAATCGTGTGGAGCAAGAGAGTGAGAGAGAGGGAGAGAGATTTTGACACGCGTTTGTAATATATCCTCGTATATACCTATATATGCACAAGTTTCATGGCGTTTCTGGCTGAGAAAACGACGACGCCTCCATTCATCAACGCGCGTTCTCATTACACTTGTATGTTGACACGAAATTACCGCGAGTTTCCCGCGTACGTATATCATGTATTACAAGTATTCGTGATAATTTATACAGTCCCCGAGACTCTCGTGCGCGTCTTCGATGTATATATAGGGTGTCTCAATATCACCGGACATTTTAATTTATCAATAAAACGTATTGTTTATTTGAAAAGTACGAATATTGTTATTTTGATATAAGGTAAAAATATAGAGGTTATATGTGGAATATCCGATAAATTGCCGCCTCGTCCCTGCTTCCAAACGTTCGATCTTTTGACGAAATTTTCAATAACATTTTGGCATAATTGTGGACTAATTTCACGAATGGCACGTCACGGTATTGAAGTTTGCATCGTTGGAAAGCAACGAAAATTCTCCTTTCTTCTTTTATTTTCATTAATATCGACAATATTTTCTTGCCAATGTATGTTGTAGATTTTGAATAAGGATTCCTAAAAACGTTCGATTGACTTTTGTAACCTGAATTGGGCAGAAAAATGCTTTGGCAATCGAAAAAAATTATTTGTGTTGCGTTCCAACGATGCGACCTTCGGTACCATTATCCAATTAACAATTTCTATGCGTCGCTCGATGCCAGTTGTCAAATGCCAGTTCTATGCGTCGCTGATGCCAGTTGTCAAATATTAGTACACTATGTTCGCCACAAAAAAGCAGGTCATTTTGAGACACCCTTTACATATGTGTCGAACGCATATGTGTAGTCTTGATCGATTTATCTCGAGACCGACCAGTAAGAGCATCGAGTATATCGTCGAAAACGAGCTCAGGATCAAAGGGGCACAAACCCAGAAAGTATAAAGACCGCGCATGTACCTACACATGAAGCTTGGTCGGACTATGGATAAAAATTGAATCCTGTGTCGAAATTAAATGAGCTCGTAAGAAAGTCTTCTGGTGTGTCTTCCAATATATACATACATACATACGTATATATATATATATATATATATATATATAATATATATATATGTTGTGTGTATATAATATATATATATGTTGTGTGTATGTGCTTTCGCATTTTTGTGCACACACACGCAAATATCCGTATATATGCTTATGTTATACTCGACATGGGCACAGCGCTAATTCGATGTGAATCGCGTGTCGTTCGTTTTGTCTCGATCTTATATGCTGCTTCTTCCTTGCGCACGAGCGCTTGACTACACGTTGTATTCGGAGATATGTGCATTTACGAGCATGTGAGAAAATATGACTTTGAGGACATTGTGCAAACCCCAATGACTTTGAAATCATACCTCCACGTGAATGTAAGCGTACTTGTAGAAAAACCACGTCAAGGGCTATCTCGCCCCGAAATCAACGATTCGTTCGAATCAATTTCGAAGACCGGCATCTAAACAGTCAGACCTGCTGATAGCTATAGTTGCACAGATAAAACGTGTTCAAATCACACTCTCTCTCATATATTTACATGTTTGGAACTGAAAGGGGTGCGTTTTGTTTTTTGTTTTGTTTTGTTGTTTTTTTTTTTTTTTTCATTTTCACGAAATGAATTCACAAATCGTCTATATTGACTAAAACAAGTAGAAAAATCATATCCGAAAACGATGGGCGATTTGGTTGTACTTCCGCGCTTTTATAACTTGAGAACTCGTAAAACGATTGCGATGAATTTCTAGGGAAACGCAGCTCGAAGTGCAGGATATCATTGAGGCTATTGAGTATCATATCGGTAGTTAATTATAATCTAATAAACAAGTATACAGATAAGCAAAATTCACGTCCGTAATAAAAAAAAAATACGGCAACACCAAGTCCAGAGAAACTGGTATGTTAATAAGCGAGTAAATAAAAAATAAACGCCCAAAAATGTACGTATGATCAGAGCGCGTTAGTAATTTCGTATTGTCAAGAATTGCCTTCGCGGATAATGATTTTCAGGGAGAGAGGGAGGGGAGGATAGAAAAGAGAGGGTGACAGCGAGATTGTGGTGGGTAAGAATCCTATGCACTGAGTTAGTGCGAATCATTTTCAATGTTTTGCGGAAAATGTTTCGCAATTGCCTCGAGAAAACAAGACGTAAAACAGAAGAGGGCGATTTGCCATTTGGCACAGTTAGTGTGTATATATATATATATATATATATATAAATTTCGCATAAATTTCACAATAAATAAAATCCTCACGAATGTGAAAAAATGTCAAAATTCGTTTTTCTCAAAGCAGCATTTTTTGTGTTATGACACTTTTGTAGTGAATGAGCGATATATATATATATATATATATATATATATATATATATGTAGAGTGAGAGGGGGGAGGGAGGGAGAGAGAGAGAGTACGGTTACATGCACGTGTGTACATTGAAATACTTGAACATACTTATGGCCTCAGTTGTGCCTCGTTGTTTGCCAAGTGCCTGATATCAATTTTGTACATCCCCGTATACATATATATCCACACGCGTAGACGCACCGTAACTCAGGCTCTATTATACTTTCGACGATCTTAAATACCCGATGAAACGGTATAAATCATCGGGACTCGTTGAAATTTCACACGCGGGCTATAAAAAATGGAGGCAATCAATTAATTTGAGAACCGAGTGGGGTGACCGCGTCGTTTTCGACGATACGAGAAAAACATCTTGATTCGAAATACGGTATCCTTAAAGTGGGGAAATTGGTATATCCTTTCGATAATGTTATAGTGAGAAACCTCCCAAAATATCAGCCAGATCGATCAATAACTTTTTGAGCTATAACTTCAGCAGTTTTTCAAAAGACACCTAAAGCAATACCTTGTAACGCGGTAATTTTGTTTTGTTTAAAAAAAGTTTCTTTTTTTTAACACTTGAAAGTTGTGAGAAAATCGAAGATTTTTTAAATGAGGCGATTATTTTATCAGTTTTAAAATAAATTAATAAAAAAATGACGCATTTTCGGGCGTCTAAAGGACCCCTTAAACTAAAGCCAGGTACAGGTGTACATTTCGATCGAGCCTTCATTAAGGGTGCTACAAATTTCAGCTCGATTTTTTTTCCTTCGTCTGACGATCCAATTATTTAATTTAAAGAAGAACAAAAAATTCGCGAAAGCTGCGAGCGGTCAAAAAATATTTAGAGATCGCTCAAGCCTGCCAAAAATTTAAATTTTCATTAAAAAATCAATTTTTCTCGTGCACTTCTCACCCTGGAATTTTACGCTTCATAATTTTTTAAATAAGCTCGAGAAAGCTCGAGCCGGCTGATGAATATTTAGTAGTCGCTCAAGAGCTTCGAAATTTCCAATTGCCGCGATTTTTTTCTCTTCTCATTCGTAAATTTAACTCTTTGTAAAATTTTCAAAACACCTAATCCTTTTTCCTTTAGAAACAGATTTTCAAATTTACCCCACACTTCTAACCCGATAAAACAAGAGACCTATAATGTTATTTGCGGACAAGAGCTTTGAATAATCATTTTATGAGTGAGACGAGTAAAAAAAAATTGACGAAAATTGGAAATTTCGAAGCTCTTTTGCCACCACTTAATATTCATTGATCGGCTAGAGCTTCCAGGAGGTCAATTTTTAAATTATAAATTTTACCAATCGTCAAATTTACAAGACGAGTAAAAAAATTTGGCGAAAATTGAAAATTTCGAAGTTCTTTTGCCACCACTTAATATTCATTGATCGGCTAGAGCTTCCAGGAGGTCAATTTTTAAATTATAAAGCGTACTTCATGCGTGAGAAGTGAAGAGAAAAAAATCAATTTTTTCATGAAAATTTGACTTTTTGGGAAATCCTACGCGACCTCTAAATATTTTTTAACCGCTTGTAGATTTCCGAACAATTTTTTCTTTTCTTTCATCAAGATAATTGCATGGTGAGAAGACGGAAAAAAGAGCTTAAAATTGTGCCACCACTTCATATGTTAAAGCTTAAAAATTCGAACTCATCTCGATTTAGCGATTTTGGTTTTTGACCTCTCCTGTAAAAAAGTCATTCATGGACAAGTCCAGGTCTGCGCGCCAGCTCCTCATTTGTTGCACGCCAAAGTTCGATGAAATCCAATAATCGCGGTGACCGCGAAAATACGCTGGCGGGCGGAATAAGGGAAGAGAGAGAGAGAGAGAGAGAGAGAGAGAGAGAGAGAGAGAGAGAGAGAGAGAGAAAGGCGTCCGTTAGGTATATGGCTAATTCGAAGTTCAGGGAGGAAGAGAATGAGACTTTGCAGGGAGCCACTTCGCGTCCGGAGTGCGCTGAGGTCTGGAATCCCGGAGGAGAGAGAGAGAGAGAGAGAGAGAGAGGGTGGAAGGCACATCGGCGCCGTTCTTCTCGCTCTCTCTCTCTCTCTCTCTCTCTCTCTCTCTCTCTCTCTCTCTCTCTCTCTCTCTCTCTCTCTATCTCGCGGTGCACACAACGCGGCGTGCGTGCAGCGCGTTACGAACGAGTTTCTCACGGTATATATGGTGTTGTATGTGCCTCGTGGATGCATTCGAAGGAAATTATAAGGGAACGGGTTAAAGCCGGGTTAGCGAGAGCTCAGAGGAGAGGGTTGCCCGAGCCCAAGAGCCAAGTCAAGAGAGTGTTCATAATACGCGGAGAAGAGGCACAAGGATACGCGAGACGAGAGATAAAGGAGGTGAGGAAAGAGGCCCGACGCGGGGGCGGGCATATACGAGACCAGAAACGAGGAGCGAGGGGCTAAATCACACTTAATTGATATCACAAAGTCCAGAGGGAGAGAGAGAGAGAGGGGGGGGGGGATGTTCATCTCGCGTTCTCTGAACATCAACGTACCATCAGGGAATACGAAGACCGAGAACACCATCGGAGGTTACGTATATATCGACCGATGTACATGTAAATCTGCTTTGGAACACCCCGTGGCCCACGGGCTTTTTCCTTTCTCCCGGCCCGACAACTTAACTTCATAATCGTCAGCTCTCGCCTAACAACCATATCGTGGATTAACCTTCCGATATACTCGCCTGTCATTATCCGTGAAGCGAGAATTGCCGAAGAATGCGAGAAATGTTTCGTTTCTTTTAACAACGCGAGACGAGTCGACGTATGATATGTTTTGAACCTTCAAGTTTTAACAATTGCTTTATGAAATTTGTCGATGATCGTCGGAGCTTGGGACACTAAAGGGTTAGGATCGTGTGACGAGAGGAAACTGGGAGTTGTTGAAAAAAATTACTTTTTAGGAATATGTAAGATGATTGGAAAATCGTTTGGACATGCATTTGTACGAGAGTGAAGCAAAAGGTTCCCGGAATCAGTATGAAAATATAAGAAAATGCAAATGAAAATATTATTTTTAGCGTCTCCTTCTACTTCTATATATTTAGAATACCGCTTTTCCAACTTTCTTGTTCCTTCCTGAAAAAAAACTTTTTCTCGACTCTCAAAAAACTCTTCTACGCCAGCCAAAACCGCGTCATCATCGTCAAATTTCTTTCCCCCGATATGCTCCTTTAAGGCCTTACCCCCACTTGTAGCGCAAAAAAGGCCTTTTTCATGATTTTTTTTAAAGAAAGCTACAAAACTTTTTTAATCGATCAATATACCATCTTAAAGAACACATCTTGAAGAACTTTCAGTAATTTTTTTATTGAAAAATATTACATTGTTTAGTGGCAAATGGCCGACAATGAAATAATATTTTTATATGCACGGTTTGCGGTGACTAACATTGCGGCGAAGTGGATCATCTGAAAAAAAAAATGCGGATGGATTTAGTCAAATATAAGTATAAACTAGTCTTTAGTCGAAGGATTTTAAAAAATATTCATTTTTCACAAAATGGCGGACAGTCAAAGTTAATGGTTCGATTTTAACGAAAAACACGGCCGTTTTTTGGGTATAAAACGGCCATTCTTTTTCGAAAAAAAAATTCGAACGATTAAAAACTACATTTTGATGTATTAAATAAGCCTGCAAAATTTCAAGAAGATCGGTTCATTAGTGTTCGAGTAATCTTGGTCACCGACTTCAGAAATGCCATTTTGAGAAAACCGCGTTTAAAGTTTCAATTAGCCGGTCGTTTACACAACGGATTCTTCTCTTTCAACGCTCATATCTCAGTCAATTTTTGTTCGGATCGACTTGAAATTTTCAGGACATATTCTCAGATACTTATACTTCAAAAAAATGCAATAAAAAAATCGATTTTTTCTAAATCGCAAGTGGGGATAACCCCTTAATTTTGGGAATAAGTGAAAATCACGGAGAATATGGTGGGTGATCGAGGATTACGAAGCCAGCAGCTCTTTTTCAAGCATAGGTATTTTATTACTGCACCTAACTCACTTTCTCCATATTTGAGTATTTTTAACAACTCTTTGCACAAAATAATGAATAACTTGAAAACGATAGAATCAAATCGACTGAGACTTTGCACAAATATCATGTGATTGACACTCTTGAAAATAAAAGTCAAACTACCCCCAAAAATAATGTATCAATATGCGCTTCTGAGGAGTTTTTGATTCACCCTCGGATGTACAGTAACGAAGTTGTGGACCAGAGCGCACGAAAAAATTAATATTCGAAGAATTTATGAACAATCTCGTCTAGGACCTTTGAACGTGAGGGGCTGAACGGTCTACTTGATGTCGGCCACTCGATTGATCTGGAACGAAAAAAAAACGAGTCTTTTCTTCAAATAGATAATATTGACTAAGACTCAACCGACCTTTTTTGGTATCGTGTTTCAATCGTCGCAAGACAATTTGAATTTATTTTCGATTTTTCAAGAAAAAATGACATCAGTATTGGTAATGACTAGAGAAAAGAATGAAGAAAATATTCGGCAAAGACTAAACTGCTATTACACTGAATAACTGAAGTATCAAATTTATAGTTAACTCTTCAATCTGATTTGCCTCAAGCGACGAACGGTTTTTTGATATTATCACAGAAGCCTAACACCCTAATATTATCACTGCAAAGAATAAATAAATAGGCACATAAATAGTCAGCGAGAAAAAAATATCTCTTGGATCACTGAAATTGTTCAACCACAGGTGTTCAACCACTTCAATCCAATATGGCGAACCGAAATGCAAAGTTTGATTCAATTCGAATTGGCGATCCTCAATTTAAACCTCAGATCCGTAATGAATGACCTCGAAAACCCCCAAACATCGAGTTTCGCCCGATTGCAAGAATTTTTGCATTTGATTCGCCATTTTGGATCCGCCATTTTGAATTTTTCCATTTTTTATCCCAGATTCGCAATCAGCAACCTTGAAAACCCTTGAATACCAAATTTCGTAATTTTCTGATTTTTTTTTTTCGAGAAATTTCACCCCGCGCTGATACCTGAGAAACCTCGATTTTCGTGAAAATTAACGGATCTCGATTTTCTCCAAAAGAACGGGGTTGCAACCCGAATAAAGAATAAAGGCAGCGATCTGCTATTTGGTGGAGTATTTTTACATACCCTGAAGTAAAAAAAACGCAAAACCCTTTGGTGCCTCTGCATTTGTTGTAATGTTATAACATGATAAACAAAAAAGTGTAAAAATGGGCATTTTACACACTTTTAAACAATCAGTTTTACAATGTTGAAAACGGCTTCTGAAAAATACAAAAAATAAACGGTTTTGTAGGGGGAAATCCAAGCTTTCCAACGATGCCGGTTTGGATGCTGTGCGATGATTTGGACCAGAGTTATGACCGGTCAAAGTTGAAAAATGCATTTTTTCGTAAAGCTGCGATAACTTGGCTAAAAAAAATCGCACAGAAATTGAAAAAAAAACAAATTGTTGGGAAAGATACAAGCTTTCGCATGGTCGATACAGATTTTCGAAAAAAAAATTCTGTTCCCCGTGTACCTTGTCAAACTCGAGCAAATTTTTTGATTTTATGTTTTGTTTAACAACGAATTTCTTTATTTAAACGAAGCGAAAAAAATTATTTATAATCAGATTATCAAAGTCGAAGGTTTACACTACAAAATGCTTTTTTTAAATTTTTTCTCCGACCATTTTTCACCGAGTTACAGCGGTTTGAAAAAGGGCTATTTTTCGTCGAAAAAATAGTGATCCCTTAATTGTTGCGCTTAGTGTATATAGATTAAAAGAGATTAAATCGAAAAATATTTGATTATTCCGAGGATTCGTTGGTTCGATGGAATAAATAATTCTCCAAATAACCGAATATTTTTCACTATATAATTCGTTCGTATCCCCCAACGAGGAAGTTAGTAAGCTCAAGTTTTTTTTTTCTTCAGCATATACAACAATTCCAATATGATATTCTACCTTCTATCTATGACGTTGAAGTTTGCATCGTTGGAACGCAACTATAATAACTTTTTTCCAATCGCCAATTATTTTTTGGCAAATCAAAGCTGCTCTAAACTTGTCTAAGATCCTTATTAGATACCGACAACCCAAGTCTATGAAAAGTAATTTTGGATAACGATGAAAATGGAAAAAACGAAAAGGAAAAAGAATTTCCGTTGAATTTCAACGATGCAAACTTCAATACCATTTCCATCTAAGCTTCCTAATTGCGACTAGAATCGCGATCTAACGTTCTAGATCGCGATCCAAGCTTCCTCCGCGAAGAGGCCGAATTATCTTTAATTAGTCCATTAGTCATTACAAATAAAGTTGCCCGCGGAAATTTCCAAGACCTCGCGGGGACACCAGGAAACCTGCAACAAATCTTTTCCACCAACGATCTTGCGGCCACGCCCGCGTTGCATTATTAGCTTCAACTTTCGAGGAAACTGCCAACTTCCGTTGCACTGCGGGCGATGCTCGTATCGTGACTGGACGGAACTCGGTGCTTATCGGTGAAAAAGGAGTTGAACCGAACAATGACTGCCGCCGTCGTGATCCTCAAGATATCTTCCGGAAGAAGACGTCCTTTTCTTTTTTTTTCTTTCGTTTTTTTTTTCAAGAGATACACATGCAAAATCACCCCATCACTACGCGTATACATTCGAAACGTGGTCAATACGGTAAATGATGAGATGCGTACGGGACAATTGGGCAAAATTGGTCCGGTCCGGAAGAAGGAAGAATAAAAACATTTTTAGCATGCGTGCGCAACGTTTTTACATTACAAAAAAAACGGCGAACAGTGGAATGCTTACACTGCTGCTGTACTGCTGTTGTTGAAGAAAGTTTTGCGTACCCTTATACATATACAGGGTGTCCCGTTATGTATGGGCAATCCTGCAACTGTCTGGAGGTCAGATGATGTGCAGGGGAATTTTAGTTTAGTCAAAGTTCCACGGTTTTCGATATAAAAACCATCTGCTTTTGGTTTTTCGCATGTCATTTCTACAAATGATAACTTTTTTGACCCGGTCTTTTTTTTAAATACTCTCGGTTATTTATTTTATCTAGAAAAGTCTTCTCTTTAAGGGGCTATACCAGTGTGAACGCTGAAAATTTAGGGTGAATTTCGGGAATTTTTTGGAAGCCAAATACTGAGTTAAACGTTTCGGAAAATTAAGGATATATTTGGCTATATTTGACCTATATTACATTATTTTTTCATAGAAAAATATTAAGATCCAAGCGACTTATGCGCTGCCTTCGGAGGCGCCAAAAAAAAAAGTTCCTCCACTGCTGACATGATTCCGGCCGATTCAGTAGCTGAAACGGAAAAAAGAAGAAATGTTAAACTGGAAGCTATTTCCTGTACAATGACGTAGGATTTTCGAAAAATATCGAAATCTAATAAAATGGCGTAGTTATAAAAAAAAGTCGGTTTTCTTGCCTATAAAATGGTCGTTTTTTTCAAAGCCAAATCGTCAATTTTCATCCAATCAAAAATATCCTACGTCATTGTAGAGTAAATATATTCAAGAGTACGCAGTTCAAATTTTAAGTCAATCGGGTAATTGCTCTTTGAGTTACGATGTCAGCAAATTTGAAAAATCTCATTTCATATTCTTGAAAGTCCAAAAATCTCATCTCATATTCTTGAAAATATAAATTGTAAAAAGGCAACGAAAATCGATTGTTTGAAAGTGTCACACTGGATAGCCTCTTAACCTTAAATGTTCAGGTAACTTCATGAAAAAAGATATCATGCAGAATTTTCATACGAACCAATTAGAACGTCTGTCTTTGATTGCCTTCGGTGTCAAAAAAAAAAAAAAAATGTACTACGCAAATCGTTCCAATTACTATAAAAAGTTGCTTAGTTATTGTCGATTCGTATCACTTGTAGAAATGGCATGCGAAAAACCAAAAGGAGATGATTTTTTTTCTTTAAACTAACATAAAGCCCAAAATCTCGAAAGCCGTCGGACTTTTACTAAACTGAAATTCCAGCATATAGTAGGACGCGATCTGATCTATCGACAGTTGCAGGATTATCCATTCATAAACGGACACCCTGTATATATATATGCTTATGTCCGGAATCGATGTCATGTGGTTCGATTGCTGGCCCTTTTCACCTTATTCGAGACGCTCTCGTTCTCCCTTCCTCCCTCTGTTTGTCCTCTCGTGAAACTTTTTTTGACAATGAACGTGGTCGAATCAGGTGGTCACGTATACATTGGTCCGGCTTCCGGTCCGAAAAGTATAACGGGACAACAAAGACGAGACCATTGACAGCATCAATTCTCGTCGCAGCTCTTTCACAGCCCTCAAAAAAAAACCGTTACTATGATTTGCGCATCTTTCATGGCTGTCAATCCCTTTCTTTCCCTTTCTCGGTATCTCGTTGCCTCGCTTTCGAAATGTGGCGATTTTTTTATATTCAGATACGTATATATATACATACATACATACATACATACATACATACATACATACATACATATATATATATATATATATATATATATATATATATGAGAATGATATCCCTCTTATTGCAGACTTGTCAACCATCTGTGATATCCGCGCGAACTCTCTCCCGATACTTCCGTGTTATTTGCATTGTTCTTTCGTTCTTTTTATTTTCGCACGGATCTCCCTGTTGCCAAAAACCTGTCGATGATCGTGCTCGTCGACAATGTATGCATCGTGAGAGAATATTCCGAGTCACGCGATGATACATCTGTGGCACTTTGGATGTGAGAAATAATTCATAGGAAACGAGGGGAAAGAAAAGAGCCACAAAAAGAGATTTGTCTCTTTTATATAAATAGTTTTTTTTTAAATTCTTTCTCTCTTTCTCTTACGAATATTCGAGAGTCAATTATTTGTCTTCACTCGCGCTCCGAGGAACACACGGGAGCACGTGCCGCACAAGACGATGGGGCACCAGACGAAACGAACGTGCGAGCAGCACAGACGCGTCAGACCGATGACGATTAAGATCTTATCGTTTAATTGGAGGAAGAGTATAGCTCCCGCCAGTGTAAAATGCCACCAGCGCGAGCGAAAATAATCGAGCTGTGTCCAAACTGACCTGACACTATACTCTTACCCCCTTTACCCCCCCCTCCGTGGGTACATACATCTATTTTTCGTTTCTCGGCAAATTTGACCCTGCCGATATAATCTCGCGGCGCCCCCGAGGAGAACAGCCGAAACACTGATAAATTACCTCGACGATCCTAGAGCGAGCCTCCGAGATAAAGAAGTTTTGTTTTTCGAGACTTTTTACAATGAGTCCCCCCAAAAAGCGGAAAGTCCTCGGCCAGGTGACGCTGCAACTTTGGCAGATGTTTCCTCAACCATTCCCTTTTGGGTCTATCGCTTTGCGGGCCTGAATACCCTACTCCCTCGGCCCTTGAGAAAAAGCGTCGTCTCCGACTACCTTTTGCCAAAATATCGCTCTCTTCGCGACGATTAATATGAATGATCGATTTTAAAACAATAGTAACTTTAGTGTGTTGAAGTTTGCATCGTTGGAGCGCAACGAAAAATCGATTTTACATTTTATCCTCCAT
>OZ023314.1:20323629-20351129 GCA_964007375.1 Ophion obscuratus | reverse complement strand
GATTTTATTTAAGCTTCATCCAACCAAGCATGAAGAAATAAAACTTGAACTACTTCCTTCGTTGTAATATCGTAATTTGTATGAAAAGTAATTATTTCACGACGTAAATCAAACGGGTCGTCAAAGCAATACGTTATACTTGTCGACCGATACACAAGCCGGAAAATACCGGAAGATCAACATTGACTGGCAAGTGATAGGTAGTCTCATTGCAAAACTAAAACACCGATTTGAGAATATACCGTTAGGTTATGCAGTTGATGGATTTTCGAAATTATAGACGAACGGAGAGAATTTCCCAAATCTCAATTTCTCAAATCCTGCGAGAGGAAATTTGGGAAATTGAAGAAATTAATTGTTTCGTTGCACTAAAACGATGCAAACTTCAACCCCATGCCGGTAGCTATATTTAACAATATAGTGGAATTAAACAACAAAGAGTCCATTTCATTCCGAGACTTCTGGTAAAACGTTCGAACAGGCGATGAGTGTACGGTTTTATCGACACCTACTCACACCTATTGGTATATAAACTTTACCAATACAGGAGATAAGAGTATGCGTTGATGTGTTGTGAAATAAGAGAAGCGTTGATGGGCAGACGATAATACGATGTACAAACGCATATGTATCCCACCCAAATGGAAGCAAGTACAGGGCAAGCTATTCACGGATGAATTCCCAGATGAGCATACATATTTGTGCCTGAGCTTATTTCCACGCGCGCGTTTTCATGGTTTACAGAGAGAGGAACAAAAAAAAAGACCGAGCGTAGCGAGAGGGATCAATACAGCCAATCGATATAGATACGTTAGAGCGATGGGTCGCAAACACAGCTGGTTGCGTTCCACCGGGATTCAGGTAGACACAAGGCGTCCAGAGGACAGTACGAGCCTTGTGTTAGCCGATCTATTCGCTGCGCACGAGGTATCGTCTCGTCCTCGCGCAGCTTTCGCGGTTTTCTGTATGTTCTATATGCCGTGTCTCTCACTCCCTCGTATTCTTGTGTGTGCCCAGCTTGCCGCATTTCTGCGTATTTCCCTATCTTTTCGGGCCTCACCTCACTTCACCTATACGTATATCTCGTTAGTCGTGAAGGAACACGGGTCACGCACGCTCGGTTCGAATCCGCCGGGACTTCGCCTTGTTTGCTCGGATTAACCGGCCTAAACGCGTTCTCTAAAAACCCGCGTCAGCATTGTACCCTCCCTCGAGACGCGTCTCTTGTATCTCTCAACGTTTTCTCCGCACAAAGTACACGAGCATATTTCACAAACAAAATAACAGCTAGGCTGTTTCATCCTTTCTTTTTTACATGTATACGAAAAGGTTAACCGATGAACTGGAGTACAAGCGTTCCTGTTGTTTACATGTTTCAGGTACGACCTGGGGTTGCGACGGGGTAGCTAGTGAATCTTCTACCGGGGGTGAGGATTTCAATGCGACGACGAGTTGTTGTGAGCTCGGTGTTGCAACGAGTGTAAGGACGACGTGCTGGACGTCGAGAGCCGACGAGGAAGTTAGAATAAGAGGTAGAACCGGTGGTGGTGGTGGTGGTGGTGGTGGTGGTGTTGGTAGTAGCGGTGACGACGGGAAAGTAAAAGAAAAAGAAGCGTTGATAGGTACCGCGAGAAAAGTCGTGCGGGTTAAAAAGTTAGCATTAGGTACGAAAAAGTCGAAAGGAGGTAGTGAAATCAGCATAGAGAGAGACAGCAGGAGGAGAAGGAGAAGAAGAAGCATTTGTACGGTGAAGAGCCAAGTGCGCGCAGCCACCGTGGGTGATGTGAGGCTGGCGGTCGCCTCACGTTTGGGGTAATGCCCTCCAGTGAGCCCCATCCCCCGCAGTACCATCTACAGCAGCATCACGGGATTATTCAAGCATCGCACTTGCAGCAGCAGCTCTCGTCGTCGTCGACGTCGTCGTCGACGAGCGCTAGCATCGGGCATCAGCATCAGCTCTATCAACAGCTGGTTGCGGCCCACCATCATCAGCAGCATCAGCAGCAGCATCAGCATCATCATCAAAGGCAACAGCAACACGAAAGCTTTCAAAATTCCTCGTACGCGCAGCAAAAACAAGAGATGAGCCCGGAGGAGGAGGGCGGCCGGGGTGGCGGGTCCCCTCCGGCAGCAGGGGCTGCTCTACATCAGCCCCATCACCCTCGTACGGCAAGTCCACCATCGGGCACGGAACCCTGTACGCGGGACGCAATACCAACGCCCACGCCAACCGCCGACACGACAACCACTACTACAGCGACTAGTAACAGCGGAAATGGCAATAGCAATAATAACAGTGGTAGCAACAACGGAGGAACCGGCACAACAGTCGTTACCGGCACAACTTCGGTAACTGCTGGTGCAACGGGAATGATGTTGAGGGAACAGCAGCTACAGGGGCCAAGTCCGAGTCCTAGTCCAACTGGCGGTGACGTCGAGAAATTCGACGGTAAGATCGTCTACAATCCCGACGGTTCGGCGTATATAATCGAGGGCGAGAGCGAGCTTAGCGATGACGATTCACTGCCGGATGGTTGTATAGTCGATGGTCGAGGCGTATCGGTACCGCATTCTCTAGTGTTTCCTCAGATTGCCAGTGCTTATTACGTATCGAGGCTTTACGCTCATCAGGCTTATCAGCAACAGCAGCATCAGCAACAACAGCAGAGATCTGCGGTGCAGCAAACAAATCCCGATTTACCAGTGATGCACAGCTATCGTGTTATAAGTTACAGAAGTGCGGAGGGCGGAAAGCAAAAGCAACCAAACACACCGACGCCCACCCCTGGTACACCAACGTCCGCAGCTTCGGTACCTGTCAAACCTATACTTATGTGCTTCATTTGCAAGCTCAGTTTTGGTTATGCGAAAAGTTTCATAGCGCATGCACAGGGTGAACATCAGTTGACGCTTATGGAGGACGAGCGACAGGTTTTGTCGCACTCGACAGCGTCGGCAATAATACAAGCAGTCGGCAGGGGTAAACAGCCACTCGTGAGTTTTCTCGAGCCTGTTACGGACACGTCGATGGGTCCACAAACGTCACCGGTACAACAGGGTAGTCAGCAAGGACAGAGAGGCAGTTTGGGTATCGATCCTAATGAACAACACGAGACTACGACGACGACAAGTACACCGGCGAGTACGCCCGGGATACCGAGTAGCCCGTCGCAAGCGAACCATCAGCAACGCGAGAGACCGTCGCCAACTACACCCACGACGCCAACCTCTCACTCCAATACGCCGTTAAGTTTCAATCATCAACAGTCCCAATCGCAGCATCAGTGGACCGGTGCTCAAGTGAGCGCCGCATCATGGGCGAAAGCACCGGACGCTGCGATTCATTATACCTCCCCACCTCCACCGCCTACCTCGACCAAAGGTTCACCCTCGTCTTACGCAGCCCTCACCCAACAACCTCCGAATTTCTTAACCGGCACAACGATAGGTGTTTGTCCGGAACACATGCAAGGACGTCCCAGCGGCGTCGAATGCCCAAAATGCGAGCTGATTCTCGCGAGTAGTCGATTAGCCGGTCCTGGCGGCCCACTCGCCGGTATACACAGTAGAAATTCCTGTAAGACGCTAAAATGTCCGAAGTGCAATTGGCATTACAAGTATCAGGAGACATTGGAGATTCATATGAAGGAGAAACATCCCGAGAGCGAGACATCGTGTATCTATTGTATAGCGGGTCAACCTCATCCGAGGTTAGCTCGCGGCGAGACTTACACCTGTGGCTACAAACCTTACAGATGCGAGGTCTGCAACTATTCTACGACGACCAAGGGCAACCTAAGTATACACATGCAGAGTGACAAGCATTTGAACAATATGCAAGAATTACAACAGGGTGGCGGTGCTGCTACGGTTAGCAGTAATCCATCGTCGTCGCAAGAGGCTCCAATGCCAACGAGAAGTCCCCACCATCAACAGAATCACAGTCCTCATTTGAGTGCCGGGCAAACAGTGAGCCAGGGAAAGCCCAAACCAACGTTTCGTTGCGACGTTTGCAATTACGAGACCAACGTGGCGCGCAATCTAAGGATACACATGACCAGCGAGAAGCACACGCACAATATGCTCGTTTTGCAACAGAATGTCAAACATATGCAAACATTGTCCGCACTTCAGTCACATCATCAGCAGGCCCAACAACATCATCAC
Source organism: Ophion obscuratus (assembly GCA_964007375.1). NCBI lineage: Eukaryota > Metazoa > Arthropoda > Insecta > Hymenoptera > Ichneumonidae > Ophion > Ophion obscuratus. The sequence goes on along the minus strand of OZ023314.1, from coordinate 20,346,962 downwards.
CAGCAACAGCAACAGCAACAGCATCAGCAGCATCAACAGCAGCAACTCGAGCAGCTGTTGCATCTCGGTGGTCTTGACAAGCCGCAACACGCCGAGGCGGCACTCGCCGATATGGCGTACAGTCAGGCACTTCTCATACAAATGATGACGGGAGGTCAATTGCCGCCACAATTGCCACCCGAGTTAATCGGAGGTATGGCGAGTATGGGGGCAATGGGAAATCTCGCGGGTGACGTTGGTCTGTCGCCCGAGAGCATGGAGCCACCGCCCGAACCAGCTGATCCCGATCCCACGTATCTGTATCACTGTTGCGTTTGCAACAACTTCGCGACTGACTCGCTCGACGCGCTGGGTCATCACTTAGCCTCCGATCGAACGCATACTCGTGAGGGCGAGATTCTCGCTCTCGTAGCTGGCAATTTCGTCTGTAAATTATGTTCCTACAAGACCAATCTTAAGGCAAACTTCCAGCTGCATTGTAAAACGGACAAGCACCTGCAGCGTCTTCAGCACGTTAATCACGTTAAAGAAGGTGGTCCCCGTAACGAGTGGAAACTAAAGTTTCTCGCATCACCAACGAGCGCTGCTCAATTGCGCTGTCACGCGTGTGACTATTACACCAACAGTGCACACAAATTAGCTCTACACGCAGCGTCGCCACGTCACGAGGCTGCAGCTCTTTTACTTCGTCATTTACTCGAAGCAAGTGCCAATACCCAATCAGCGGCTAAGCTGTACCACTGTGCCCTGTGCGGTTTTAGCGCGAGGCACAGGCTTCCTCTGCTTCAACATGTACGCTCGCTGAGGCATCTGCAGATGGAACAGCTACATCAGCTGCATCGACGAAGCGGCATACAGGGAAACGAGACACCGCACACGGATATCGGCGATGTTTTTCAAGTTGCCGCCGATCCCGATTTATCGGCTAGTCAGCAGCCTAGCCCGACAACTCCCACGACACCAAACGCCGCAAACAACAGCAACGGTGAGTCCCATACACGCCACGAGAGTCTTTCTTCCTCTCGCTATAATTATACAGTCCATCTTCTTCTTTCATTCGGGTATTATATGGCGTCGGTAGAATAGAAACTCATCCAACTGTCGCGGGCTCTCGTGGCACGTGCCGTCTTCATTCGCAACAATGAGTACAAGGCAAAAAGGATACCCTCGCGTATTGAGCAATAAAACACGAGTGTATCACCCAAAGTTGATCACGCACAAAATTTATCCCAACTCTTCGACAACTCTATACTGCATACACGTACGTACGTTATACTGTTGCACAGCGACCCCAGATACGCGCGCACCACTTTGTTCGGCTACTCTGTACTTATGCGGGAGTTCCGTGTATACATATGTATACAAAAAAAACACATACACACACATATATAAATATATATACAATAATAATGGCAATAAAACGTGATACTAGCAAAGAAGCATCAAAAGCAGAAATGAAGCACGCGCCCATTCCGTTTCACAACCCATCCAACTGACGGCCGAAAATAGGTACACTCGGCACGACCGATGGTGCTTTCTACTCGCGCGCGATGCGGTTTTTCGACAATGCGCGACGGAGAATCCAGCGATGCACACTTATTCTTTACGTACCGAAACGGCAGCCGATACTTGCTCACTGTTCACGTGCTTTGCCTGTTTCTTCTTTTTCTTTGACTTCCCTCCTCCTTCGATAAAATGCGGCGCGTACACACACACACAGACACAAGAACTGACGATGATGTATATGCATACCTGTCGGAAGCGGAGACCCCATTCACTAATTTTGTACCATAGATCTATAATTCAAATTTGATTATCTGTTGCAAAAGGGCATCTGGGACCTCTCTGCCTCGCGGGTTTTGTGCCTCTTGCGTTTCTCTTCAATGTAGCATACATATCGCGTGACTAGCTGCAAAAGGTCCTCAACACCATATTTTCGATAACTTTTTTCCATGCCAAACGACTCTTTTTCTCTCGTTCGTTATCCAAAACTACAATATATACATGTGAGGTAACATTTCCATTCAGCCAATCCAACAAAAATGAAAGCGGAATGATATCGATAGGATAATTGAAACGCCAACTATTTGGAGAAATGACTTGTAAAATTGTTCAAAACGTGAAGTAAAATATGGATATGGATCTGCAACGTTATCTATTACGGGAAAAAAACTGGTTTAACACCACGAAAATTGGAAACTACAGATGACTCATCTTTAAAACCATAATTCAAGAACAATGTAATGATAATTGTTTGTAAATATTTTAACCAATACTCACAACATTCATAGCGTTCATAGTCGAATTAAAAAATTCTTCAACCCTCAATATGACAAAATCGTTTTTCCACCAAAATGATTGTAGTAAGGAAGAATTCGTGCTGTTTTTCTGAGATCACGAAGTATTTCTAATACAGGAAAGCCAACGTGTTATTTTTATGATGGTAAAAATAGTGATTGAGAATGTGACCTCTGGGGCGTGACGTATCCTCTAGAGATTGATTTTATGTCGGGTTCCTTTAGTCAATCGAATCGAATCATACACGACTTTAGTAGAATTGCACTTTACAACCATAGAAAGATTCTCATACAAGATATATCATTTTACATTACGTGAAAATCGTTTATTTGTGGTATTGCAGAGCGGCGCGAGGAGGGCAGTAGCGATTGCGGAAGTGAGGTTAAACAAGAGCCCGAAAACGATCTGGAAGTTGATCAGGAGCCGGAGGAGAGCGAGGAAGTCGTGACGTGTCCTTACTGCACGTATTTACCTACCTCGAGAGAGGAGTTGAGGCAACATCTGTTGGTCGCCCATACGCAGGATCCCGAAGAAAAAATTGAGACCGTCAAGGAAGAACCGACACCAGAATTGCTGTGTCCTCTCTGCCAGGATGGTTTCAAGGAACGTACGGCTCTAGAGAAACACGTTATGCAGATTCATTCAGTAAACGCCGATGGTTTACAGAGGCTGTTGCTTCTCGTTGATCAAAGTCATTGGCTGAATAACAATCCGCGAAGTACTTCAACACCCGCAGCAACGCCTACCTCTCCCACCATTACGGCGGTGAAACCTCAACAGCAACAGCAACAACAACCGAATCAGCAACAACCGCATGTGTCGCAACAACTGCATCATCACGAGGATGAGATAAGCGAACGTTCAACGGATGAGATTGAGGAGATCGCCCATTGTACCGTTTGCGGACGCGTCTGTCGTTCCATTGAGGAGCTTCAGCAACATCATCGTGAGGCTCATCCCGCCACGAGACCCACCTTGGCTGTTAGCGAGAAACACGTTCACAAATATCGTTGTGGTCAATGCAGTCTCGCTTTCAAGACCCTAGACAAATTACAGCAACACTCGCAGTATCACGCGATACGAGACGCCACGAAGTGCGCACTCTGCGGTAGATCCTTTCGTTCGGTGCAGGCACTTCAGCGCCATTTGGAATCTACTCATGCCGATGTACACGAGGAAGAATTAGCGCAATACAAGCAGAGCCTTTTGCACGCCCATCCGTTGCTACAAGCATTGACCGAGGAAGCTTTTCGGCGGCAGGGTGGCCTTGCTGCCGAGGTGAGTGTCGACGAGGAAAACCGCGCTGACGAGGAGGAAAGCGACGCCAGTGATTCGTCGCCGTTGCACAAAGAACAACGGCTACTCGAGGATTATTTGAATAGTCAACCCGTTGCCGAGGACAGTTACCACGATCCTGGACGTAAGTTCAAGTGTCATCGTTGCAAGGTTGCATTTACGCGCCAAAGTTATCTCACTGGACACAATAAGACTCTGCTACATCGAAAGGGTGAAAAAATGTCCTATCCGATGGAAAAGTATCTCGATCCAAACAGACCGTACAAGTGTGACGTTTGTAAGGAGAGTTTCACCCAGAAGAATATACTACTGGTGCATTATAACAGCGTGAGTCATTTGCACAAGCTGAAAAGGGCTATGCAGGAGCAAGGAAACAACAATACTCTTATATCGGTCGTACCTCCCGCTAGTCCAGCAGAATCACCCGATTCCCAGCAGGATCAGGACAAAAAACCGTACAAATGTAACATCTGCAAAGTCTCGTACTCGCAGGGCAGCACACTCGATATTCACATGAGAAGCGTTCTACATCAGACGCGGGCCAGTAAATTGCCGGATCTCGCGGCAAGCGGTCAACTCGATCTTGCTCGTCCGCTGATCGAACAGCCCCCACCTACAAGTCCAACGAGTCCACCTTGCAGTGGCAACAACGCGACCACCAATGCAAGCGGCAATCAGGTCTCCTGTCCACGTTGCAGCGCGTTCTTCGTAAATCAGGAACAATTGGCTACGCACCAACAGCTTTACTGTATATTCAGTAATCCACTTGCGCTCTTTCAACAATTGGCGGCCTCTCAACAAATAGCTGCCGGTACACCGGACAAAACACCACCGCCGATGTCGACGACACCGGGACCTCAGCAACACGCTCAATCGACCAATGTGTCTCAACAGCAACAGACACAGTCGCAGGTAGCTCAGGATATTCTCGGTCAACCTCGTCACAAAACCTCCCAGATGTACAAACATCTGCTCGAAAGCTTTGGATTCGATCTCGTGATGCAATTCAACGAGAATCATCAGAGAAGACAGAGGAAAGAGGAGGAAGCGGCGGCAGCGCTTCAGGCACAACAAGAACAGCAGAAACAGGAACAACAGAAGCTAGCTCTCGCTGCACAGGCGGCGCAAGAACGGGAAGAGGAACCGGACGAGATGATGGACGAAGAGACCATTCCCGAATTGACTCGCAGTACTTGTCAACATTGCAACAAAGAGTTCAGTAGCGTTTGGGTTTTGAAGGCACATTGCGAGGAGGTACATCGTGATTTGGTGCCCCGTGAATTTCTCGAAAAATACGCTCAACAGTTCAAGTGCGAGTACGAGAAGAAGAGCGTTGTCGTTACCGCTGCCACCTCGTCGTCGACAAACACGGCGCCCCGATGCTCCACACCGACGTCCAATCAGCCGCAGGATTTGAGCTCTGATAAGGAGAGACGAGATAAGGAGAAGGAAGAAAGCCCGGAGAGTGCGAAGGAACGCGTCAGTCGGACGCCAGAAGCCACATCGACCACACCGGCAACGACACCAGCGTTGAGCAATACACCAGTGTCCAGCACCGATTCTACAACTCCGACTGCTCTTGCGAGCAATCCACCGCACCATATTCAATCGGAACGCCAAATTGTGCAGCAACAGCAGCAGCAGCAACAACAACAGCAGCAGCAACAACAACAACAGCAGCAACAGCAGCAGCAGCAGCAACATCAACAACAGGCCCAACATCAACAACAGCAACACGCTCAATTGACTCTGGCCCAACAAATGTCCGAAATGCAAGCCGCTCTCAATGCTATGGCTGCCTCGCAATTGCAGCAACAACTCCAACAATATCCAGGCCTGATGATGGGCATGATGGGTCTTCCTCTTGGACTCAACGTACCCGCCCTCGCTGCCATGAACTTACAACCTCCTCTCGTTCCAATGATGCTACCGCCGCCCCCTTACGACGGAGCTTCTCCGGGATATCCGCCGATGAACGCTCAGGCTGATATTCTCGCGAAACAACATCTGGTGCTTCAGCAGCAACAAGCGGCCGCGGTAAGTTCATTTACCCAATGCAAACATTTTTTCCATTTATGAGTATATAAAGAATTATTCTGCGAAAATATAATCATTGCTTCATAGTTTCTTTCGTTGTAAATTGTTTATTTGTCGTTTTTATGACAGTTCATACTCCGCGGTTCTTTCCTAATTTTTTCATTTACCATTTATATTTCTCCTCATATTTGTCATGAATTGGCTTGTAGAACAAAAGTACTTGTTTTTTTTGTCAATTTCAACACGATTTGTGAATTGAAATAATTAAGGTAAATATTTACAAGTGGGACTCCAGTCCTAATCGACTACAAATTGTTTTTTTCACGTGTTCAAGGCAATTCTGTAGTATGAAAATATGTTTTTTATGATGGGAAAGGTGTACTTTACTATGAAAAAAAAATATATTCCCGCGCATGCATACCCAAACCCACACACTCACACATACACCCAAACAAATCCACACACTCACCCATCCAAACCCATGTCATTTGTCCCACTTGATGTCACCAAACCCGTTTCCTCCATACCTTTAAAAAAGTCAAAAAAAGCATTTGGGGCTTGAAATAAGGGTTGAAATAGTCTTCCCCCGACTTAAATATTATAAACGAAGTGCCCTGAAATACATCGACTGGGTACAACATTTCTAAACCCCTGTTCCAGCTGGGGCCCCACTTGTAAATATTTACCATAATTAATTTTTCTCCTGTCTTTATAAGATATTTTCATCCGTCGTTCTTAAGAACTTCAATGTTGAAAAAATCCTGGTATCAACAAGTCGACGGGAATTGATTTCAAAATTTGCCAAAAATAATGAATTTATTGTTCATTTGAGTATTCGCATGGTTCAATTGCTTCTCACAAATCGTTATGGTTAAAAACTCGCGAATGTTGCCGTTTATTATAAAAAAAAATAACTCGATGATAAATTCGTGTGTGCTTACGAATACGTAATTACGTATGTCTTCGTATGTTTTTTGTGCGCAGGCGAATGCAGCAGCATCGCAGAAGCGTGCACGTACGAGAATAACCGACGAGCAATTGAAAATATTACGCGCTCATTTCGACATCAACAATTCGCCTGGTGAAGAGCAAATATTGGACATGGCAGCCCAAAGTGGTTTACCACCAAAAGTGATAAAGCATTGGTTCAGAAATACCCTATTCAAAGAACGCCAGAGAAACAAAGACAGTCCGTATAATTTCAACAATCCGCCGAGTACAACGTTGAATCTCGAAGAGTACGAGAAGACCGGGGAGGCTAAAGTGACACCGTTGAACTCGAGTGTTTCCGGCGGTAGTTCGTCAGACGACAAAAGTCCGAACAAGCAAGCTTCGCCGCCACCACCACCACCGTCAACGCTGTTGTCGAGTTCCATAATGCCCCAAATAAGCGAGATTAAGCAAGAGCTACCGGACCCTTTGCCGTTACAGCAGCAACAGTCGCAGCAGGAAGATCAGCAGCATCATTCGCCGGGAAGCTCGGGTGGACAACAATCCCGGCCTCATTCGCCCGCGTTGAGTATGTCCTCGGTGTTCTCCGGTCTCCATCACGACGTCGCGTCTCACGGTCAAATTACACCCAGCGCCCCAAGCACACCGATGTTGCCACCGAAGATAGCGCCTCAGAACTTCGCCAGTCCAAATGCCGGCTCGGGAGTCGTAGTGCCAGGCTCGATCGCCGCACTAGCTTTGACACCCCAGCGATCTCTGAGCCCGGGACGTGGACCTGCCGATTATTCATTCGGCGGTAACAGCAACGGCAGCAATTCATCCGGCGGTAGCTCCGGTAAACGTGCCAATCGTACACGCTTCACCGACTATCAAATCAAAGTGTTGCAAGAATTCTTCGAGAACAACGCGTATCCCAAAGACGACGACCTCGAATATCTGAGCAAACTTCTCGGTCTCAGTCCTCGAGTGATCGTCGTTTGGTTTCAAAATGCACGGCAGAAAGCACGAAAGGTCTACGAGAATCAACCGGCCGCGGAGCCCGTTACACCAGGAGGCCGGGAGGGTGACGACGGCTCGGGCCGTTTTCAACGTACACCGGGCCTCAATTATCAGTGCAAAAAGTGCTTACTCGTGTTTCAACGCTACTACGAGCTCATACGGCATCAAAAGACTCATTGCTTCAAAGAGGAGGATGCCAAGCGCAGCGCCCAGGCTCAAGCAGCCGCGGCTCAAGTTGCCGCTGTCTTGAGCTCCGAAGACAGCAACAGTAGTTCGGCTACTACAAACGCAGCTCCCACCAACCAACCACCCGCCGCTCCCCTGGCCGAACAACTCCAGCAACCAGTCACCACACCTACCCCACCCCACATCCAACAACAATCGCTCGCTCAACCCATACATCAGCAGAGCCAGCCGGCAATCGTTGCTTCTCAACAGCCCCAGTCCGAACCAAAAGAGGGCAGTTTTCAGTGTGACAAGTGCAATCTAATGTTTGGACGATTCGAACTTTGGCGCGAACATCAGCTAGTACATATCATGAATCCGTCGCTATTTCCGCCGGCCTATCCACCCGATTCGCCCTTCGGCATACTCCAGCAACAAGCGCTCAACGCCAGTACCGGCATCACCTCGGAATCGCCACATCCCCTCATAGCAATGATGCAAGATCGTAAGAGAAAGTACGAGGACTTCGAGGAGAGCACAGGCAGCGACGGACGAGCTAATTCCGAGCACAACGAGCAGCCCAAAGACAAACGCCTCAGAACGACGATATTGCCCGAACAGCTGGACTATCTCTATCAGAAGTATCAAGTTGAATCGAATCCGTCCCGTAAAATGCTCGAGACGATCGCACGCGAGGTTGGCCTCAAGAAACGCGTTGTTCAAGTCTGGTTTCAGAATACCCGAGCGCGCGAAAGAAAAGGTCAATTTCGGGCGCACAGCCAGGTTATAAACAAACGTTGTCCGTTTTGTCCAGCGTTGTTCAAGGTCAAATCGGCATTGGAATCCCATCTGTCGAGCAAGCACGCCGATCAGGTTGCACGCGGTGAAGTAAACATCGATAATATACCAGACGAGGAACTCTCGATGGAATCTGCACCCTCGAATTCCAGCACGCCCAACATGATGCCGCCACTTTTTCCACCGTTCAACACCGATATGGAGGCATCGCTGAAGAAGTATTACGAGGAATCGATGAAGCGGTACATAAGCGAGCTGCAGGCTCACACGAGCAACGGAAAGCAAGAAGGCGGCACGGTATCAACGACAACGACGAATCAGGGCTCCAGTAGCGCCACCGGTGAAACACCCTTGGACTTGAGCAAACCCGTTGATCTCAGTCGTCCCGTTAAATTGAGCCTCGGCGGGCTTTCGAATATGCTCGAGGAACAGCACAACGCGTCGTCGCACTTTCGCGGTGGAAGCGATTGCGGTCCCCTTACCGATCTCTCGGAGCGCAGTATTTGCGACGACGACAGTATGAGCGAGACGACGGAATTTTTGGACGACGAGTGCGGCCCTGTGAGCCCGGCATCGAGTACGCAGAGTTCGAGACACGGTGGTGGCGTCGCGGGAGGCCTGAGCGGTAGCATCGGCGGTGGTCAAGCCGCTGGTAGCGCAGGAAGCGGAAACAGCGGTGTACAGTCGGCTGGCAAGAGATATCGAACTCAGATGTCAGCGACTCAGGTCAAGGTCATGAAATCACTGTTCTCCGACTACAAGACACCGACAATGGCCGAATGCGAGATGCTCGGGCGTGAAATTGGATTGGCGAAACGCGTTGTCCAGGTGAGCAACAAAAACGTCATGCGAGAACGATCTTAAGAAACATTTAAACAAACATACACGTACACAAGTAAATTTAACGCGAAGCAATATCGATAAAACACAAACGCGCTGCCTCGCGTCTCGGTACCCGATCGTCTCTTCTGTCAAGTATCACAACGCGTAAGATGATATTTCGTCGACGATCGGTGATTTCGGCACTTGTCGGCCATTGGAGGGCCAATGACGATACGTACAATCGCCAAGCGAGATGGAACGAAAATGTAGTAGTTATCACAACATGCGCCCTAATCGCGAGGATGAAAAAAAAAAAACAAAAACACAAAAACAAAACAAACTCGATCACCTCCGACGCGAAATACGTGACCTGTTGGGTGTACGGGACGAAACTACGGATGGAGTAATGGAGGGTGCCCTCGGTTGCAGGTATGGTTCCAGAACGCACGTGCCAAGGAGAAGAAGGCCCGTCTAGCGGCTGGCTTACCGGCCGAGGGTTCGGCAGTACAGCCACATCGCGGACCAACCGGCCCGGACGAGTGTCGTCTTTGTTCCGTTCGTTATTCGCCAAAATCGCCCCTTCAAGAACACGTTTTTTCGCGACGTCACATCGAGTCGGTGCGCGTCGCGGTCGAAGACGGCAGTCTCGTGCCACCTACACCGGGCGGACCTATACATCCAAACAGCGTTAACAACGCGACCGCAAACAACTCTGCCCAGGTGGCCAGCCTCGTTAATCAATCGTCTACGATCAATCAGCAACAAACCGACGAAAGCATGATGTACGGATCGCTCTTTCTTCATCCTACTGCCATGTTCCAGAGCCAACAGCAACATTCTAGCAACGCCGCGACGAGCGCTGCAACAACCACCGCCGGTGAGTGTCTCGCTGACCTCTTAGACTCGTAATGCGCTACAAATGCCACTCGTGTTCTCGAATCGATAACGTACTGCGAAGAAATTGAGGAATAGCGAAACAAAACAAAACAAAAGAAAAAAGAAATAAATAAATAAAACACCGAATGAAAATTATATATCGTATTGAGAGATCCGTCGATCTTTCGCGACTGTGTATTTTGTGTATATACGAAGTAGTGACGACGCGTGTACGAGTGGGGGACAAAGAGAAACTTGAAGGTGTGACGACGGGAGGGCTTCGTCTCTCGACGAATGTTTTTGTCGTCGATGATTCGAGGGCACGAGAGTATCGGCAGACCGGGGAGAGTTTTATGTCGTGTGTGCACGTCCCGTTGTTCCCACGTTTAGCTTGTATTGTGTATTTCTATATATATATATATATATATATATATATATATATATATATATATATAGACTCACACACACCTATATATGAGCATTGTATAACTAATTTGTGGAACCGAAAACGAAAAAACAAAACCAAGCGAAAACAAAAAAGAGAGGGGCCCGTGTGATACTCTAGGGGGCCCCTCAAGACGCTATCGTGTCTTATGTTATAGGAGAAAAAAAATCATAGAGTACGACGACGAGAAGTAAATACATTTTTTTAAATATAGTTACGAATAATATATCCAGAGCTAGGCAATACTGAAAGTTCCTATCAGATGACTATTGTAGCAATAAGAAAAGTTTAGCGGAAATAGCGAAATAATTAAGTGGATGAACGATCACACACACACACACACACACACACATGTCCATGCACACATACACACTCAATGATACACAGGCACACACACACACACTCAGAGGTGGAAGATAGTTCGGGAATTTTTGTTTTTAGACGTTTTACCGAATGATTCGAGAGGGTATCACGTAATGAGCGTTTCTCTCGATTTTTAAGTACATGTATTGTGTTTTTACGTTTCTTAACGATCGCTGCCCTGAACGGAAGAGCAAAGATAAAAACGATATTCAAACGACGTAGCCTTCGCGCCAAGTTCTTCTTCTGTACAGTAAAGACTATGATACCTTAGAATTTGTTTTAATTGTGAAATTAATGGTAATTCAATAACGTACGATTTTTTTTTTTTAAATTAAGTCCCGACGGCCAAAATTCATCCGTCGAGCGGAAAATGTTTTCACATTGCGATGCGGATGTGTAGTATATAGCCTCTCTACCCTTCAACGATCGAAGTAGAACGGACATTGGTCTTTTATACGTTTTTTTTTTCTTCTTTTTTTTTTCAAATATTACTTTTAAGTAGCGAAGCAACCCTGCTCGGGCGATTTCCTCCTATAAATATCACAATCTCAACGACACCCGCGAGATCCCGAGTGTCGTTTCTCTCTATCTCTCGATTTTTCTCTTTTTTTTTTCGTCCGTCAAAGGCGCGACTCTGTAAATGAAGCCATTTTTCGATTATGGCACCCGTCGGCCTCCGTATCGCCGATCATCATTGTAAATACCTCGCGGACCTCGCTGAAGGACGAGATCGGGGCAGCCGTGTCTTTATTTTCACTTGTGTTGTTCGAGTCACTTGTGACAGTGCTTGTCATCACGAATTCGCAAAACGTTGGGCCTTCTTCCCAATTTTAATCCCCGTTAAACTCTCGACGACGAAGACTCGTGAAAAACTCCTCGTTCAGAGATTCTCAATGAGTTCTTGTTTTTTTTTTTTTTGTTTTTATAGTACGATGAACAAACTACCCGCCATTGCGATCACAATTGGTCTTAATCGCCACTACTACTATGATACTACTATCTTATTGCTACAACTACTACTACTATTAGCTACTACAAACATTTATTATTATTATTATTATTGTTTTATGCGTTAGTTATTTATGAGTTTCCTTGTGATCGCCACACTCTTGACCGCCCACGCGAACTAACCCACTCGCGAACATCCTCGTTGTATATTTTGCCTTTTCTCGCTTCTTCCTTGCCTCGTATACGGAGTGGGAAGTTCCTCGAGATGCATCGGGGAGTTATACGGTATAGAGTTCAGAGTGGGGAGAAAAGTCCTCCTTTCCTCGTACTTTTTTTTTCTTCTTTTTTTGGTCTTCATTTCAAGACGCTTCTTTTTTTCTTTTTTTTTTTTCTGTTCATTCACTCCGCGTTCTTTCGCTCGTTCGCGAACGTGCTCGCCAAGGGTGTGGCTCCGCTTCTCGCTTTTTCTGATATCTTCGAAACGGATGCAGGAATCCCGTAGATATATATATATATATATATATATATATATATATATATATATATATCGAAATAGCCGAAAAAGAACATAACACGAGTGCGTACTCGACTATCGTATACGACACATAAACCAGACAGAAAGACACCGTAAATACACCATTACAATGTTATGTATGTCGCTCCCATTACTCCTGTGTACATAGTTTATTATTATTATTATTATTATTATTATTATTATTATTATTATATTATATTATTTTATATGTTTAATATTATATTATTTTCTTCCGTTCTAGTCTAAAATAAAGGTATACTATCGAAACATTATTTTTTATTGTTTGATTATTATTTCGCATGCTCCCGAAATCCCGAAGCATCGTAAACCCAAATCCTCCAGCTCTCCCACCCTGGCCCTCCCTGTCACAATTATTACCGATCCTCGAGTAATTTTAAGACTAGTCTACGATCGAGCGAAATAGAGTTCCCGAATCCATGGGAAAGATAGCTGACGAACACAGAGAGACACGGAATTGGACGCGATTGCAGGAAAAGTAACGTTCGCTGGATCGTGCCTTTTAACTGTGACTTGGATCTTACTTTCACGCGAGTAACGCGGATGCAGTTGATGAAGGTAAAAGTCGTAAGGGCGTAGGACGTAAGCTCGGTGGTGAGGAATAAATTCGCTCTGGTACTCATTATTTGATCGCGAACATCGGTTGTCGAGCTTTCTCCTGATTGGTTAATGACGTTTAATCGTGTTCGGAACAGGGATATACATTGGGCGGCTTTGAATGAAAGTCACGAAAAAAAAATACGGAAAAACAAGAAAAACATCGCTGCCGGCAGATAATGAGATTTTTGTTCGCGACGTTTGGCGGTGGACACTCTCCAGTCTAAACGGCTCATTTGAAATCGAAAAACCAAACGGGTTTTTCGATTTTACAATTAATACGAGTCGTTGACGTTCGTCGATTTTTTAGACAATTTTTTTTTAACAACGTGGCGACGAATTGAAACTCGAGCGTGCAAACTCTATGAAAAAAGTCGTTATTTTTACGTAACTATTGAAAAATGAAGATTGATTTTGAAAAAGTGAGATCGTCAATGACCTTTAAATATTTCTCATCGCATCTCCTGTGAATTTGGAAACAATCCATCAAGTGGTTCTCGAGATATCGTGTCCACCGACTTTGAAAACAGTGCTTCGAGAAAAATGCGTTTATAGTTTGAAGTGTGGGGCTGCTACCGCTCGCCTGGCTGACTGTTAGAAGCTGTAGCTCATTCAATTTTAGGAATTTCAATTTTTGGAAAATGCAATTTTTTACCCACGTAGGTAGACGTAGTCCATTGAAAACTAAATGTTACATAGGAAGAACTCTTGCTATACGTACATCGATATATATATATATGTATATATTTACAGGGTGTCTCTCTCATCTCTGCCACGCGAAAAAACTCGGCAATTATCGACGTCACAAAAAAATGTTCCAAACAATCGTTGTACGGTGTGAAGGGGGCCATAAACAGCGACCATTTTTTTTTATTTCGGTGGAGGCGCTGACGCACAGCGAAGGTCACCTCCATTTTTTAAAATGAAATGGTACATTTCTTTTCAACCATCTTGTGGAGCACCTCAAGCCGCATGAAAAACATTCGGGGGTCAAAGTCGTTCAAGGTCATACAAGGTCAGTATCGATGATACAAATCTAAACATCTCGGATCACTACCAAATATTTGGTACTGATCCGAGATATTTAGATGTGAATTTCATTTCATTAGGTGACTTTGTCTGACCTTGAACGACTTTGACCCCCTAATGTTTTTTATGCGGATTGAGGTGATCCACAAGATGGTTGAAAAAAAAATGTGATCCATTTAAAAAAGTGGTCGCGACCTTCACTGTGCGTCAGCGTCTCCACCGGAATAAAAAAATGGTCGCATTTGATGGCCCCCTTCACACCGTACAACTTTTGTTTGGAACATTTTTTTGTGACGTCGATAATGACCGAGTTATTTCGGGTGGCAGAGATAAGAGGAACACCCTGTATATAAACTAGCGGTCATGAGTTTCCGGATACATCAGATAGTTTCAAAATTTTCGATCATTTTGGATAATTGCACAATTATATTATAATAATATAATTCATTATATCGAGCTATAGAGGATCTTCGTAAAATAATAAAGGAAATGAATCAAATTATTCTAACGTTATTTGGCATCCAGTGATCGAACGTTTAAGTCTCCGAAAACTTTTGGACGCCGGTATATATATATATATATATATACACATATAGCCGCTATATGTACATATATATCCTTGTTGTTCTAAGAAACAAGAGCTTCGTTGGTACTGTATGGGCAAAAATTATCTTTTGCTCTCCGGCAAGTTAAACTCTGGCACCAAGAGGTGCCAGGTCGATTCTCGTGGTTAAGAGAGGCAGCGATGGCTCTCTCGGGTGGCCGTGAATTATCCACAGGCGAGTAGCTCTCGGCAGGCTGGAGAAAAATGCGCCCACCACCAACGCCAACCGAGAAACACTTTAGCGTATTCTCGACGTTCCGGAGGACCGAAGTTAAATGATGTGGAAGTCTACACACTTATATATATATATATATATATATATATATATATATATATATATACATATATAAGGAGGTCCAGCAGGGAGTGCTCCACCATCGAGTTTGTAATAAAAATATGAATGACCGATTCACCAGGTACAAACTACCGAAGCGTCTCAACTATATAGCTCGGTCATTATTGTACAAGATCGTACACTCTCGAGTGTCTAGCTACCTCGCACTCTTCAATGGTATCCCATTCGTCTGTGTATGTATGCAGGTATGCTTTCACAATTTTCAATTTTTTCAGTCTCGTTCGGTGTAATCCTGGTACATGCCTTTCTCGGAACTTACTTAGGGGTGTTGCTCTCCTCTCTCTTCTCGCGTCCTACAAATATTTCGCTTCGTCTCCACCTCATCGATAGCTCGCTATATAATTTTACTTAGTTCGAGGTCTTTCTTTTGACTCTGGTTATTTTGGGTTTTCTGTCTGACGAGATTTTCAACGAACCTGTCGGGATTCACGAAGGCATGAATTTGGAAAACAATGTTTGCGTGCCACGAGAAAAGAATTTGGGATTTTGAAACATCTATGTTCATGTTTCGATTTAATTCGAAAAGTTGAGCAGGTTAAGGAGTCTTCCCACTTTAGACGCTAAAAAAGGCTACTTTCATGCATTTCGTTGACAGGTTTATATTTAGATATTGATATAAAAGTTTTTACACTTAACGATACACTTTCGAAATACATTTTTTTTAAACTTATTTATTTGTCACTAAATAGTGACTTAAATAATTTCTCTTTAAATAAATAGAATATATTAAATAAATTAGATAATATAGAATATAATATAGAAATAATTAATTCCGGATAGAATTAATGAATTCCGTTAAATAACATATAATATTTTATAATATAAATATAGACGAAAATGGTAATTAAAAAAATGTCCTAAAAAAATTGTAGGTCTGCGCTGTTGATGAAGTCTCGGGGATGGATCATGCGAAACAAAAAAAATCAAACAATTTTAGATTGAGTATGTTAATGGCTATAGTGCATATCGATACGATTTTTTATATATGCAAAAATAACAAAATACCGGACATTTTTCGAAAAAACAAAAATAAACGTGTTTTTTCACCGTCTTTGGCGAAAAAAGTATGTAGCAAAATTTTAAAAAATCCTTGATATGCGTTAAAATTATAGTTGTAAAGAATATGCGGTTAACATTTTATAAGGATCGCTTCAGTAGTTTCGAAGATTTTATCAAAAAGCCATCGAAAAACGTTGTTTCGAGAAAAACGCGTTTAAAGTTTGTTTGGGTTACATGAATACATACAAATTGTTGTTTACGTATTTCAAAAGTGTATTTATTAAGTGTAAAAACTTTTATATTAATATCTATAATACAAATCAGAAAATGATAAAAATAGCCTTTTTAGCGTCCAAAGTGAGAAGACCCCTCAATACGAATCGAGTATTGGGACAATCAACGTCCAATGTCAATGAACTTTGTAAAAATTTTAATTCGTTTTTGTGTGTCACCTCATCAGGTATGATGCTTCTGTTTGGGATACAAATAAAAAGCCCAATGATAATGCACTTTGACTGATCGGCACGATCGTATCTTGCTCTTTTATAATTACTTCGAGCGAAAGGAGGTCTCAGAAAAGTATAGACAAAATTTCCCATCGACCATTGCAAAGGGCCTCGTATTTTAATGACGAGATCTTAATGAAATTTTTTTATAGAGACAAAGTCATCGGTGCGCATTGCCAGGTAGATGATCTGGTTTTGTGGATGGAAAAAAACGAGGCCACCGCTCGTCGAGGTGTTCGGCCTTGATGTGTGTATGCGTTTGCGTTTGCATATATACACGTGTCCTTGTCTGTCTGCGTGGGTGTGTGTTCAATCGATGAAAATTGATTCCTCGCGCCTTCAAAATGTACGAACGTCGGCGCTTTTGACGATTAGCCTCACTTTTCGACACAACGTCACACCTTTATACGTTTTTCTAATTACTTTCGCTACGTTATCGGGGCTTCTCGGCGGGAAAGGAAGAGCACGTATGAATAACGGGTCCCAGCGGAAATTGTTTTACCGTGTAGTCGAATAAGACATGTTTGGAAGTAAAAATTGCCGCGTTGAAAAAAAAAATATAGGCAAAATGACAATTCGTTCTTTTCATATCGACAGTGTAATTTTTTCCCACTTTCTTTCAGTGTAAGATGGCCACTAATTAACAATTCGCAGAAGTAGCCGTATGACGAAATTTCAATATCTCGATAGCACTGCCCCCCCCCCTTCCCCAAATCTAAGTGTGTTGTTTTAACACAGTTACATGTGTCATCACCATGTGGTCACTTTTTACACATTTCTGAGTGTGTAATTTCGGGTTTTATTGTACACACCTAAGTGTATTATTTCCATGCGTATTTGGTGCATTATTTGATTATTTTTTATACACTGCATGGGTGTTCGTTCAAGGCATCACAGCCCGTCTAGTAAATGCATAGAATATTTCATAAATCGAAAATAAAATGAAATACTTCATCCACAGTTCTACCTTAATTATTCTGTATCATAATTCGTCATTCCTTGACCCCCTGAAATTATTTTTTTTCGAAGAAAATATTTTCTCTTCACATGGAATCGAACCTTCAATCTACCTGCCTATACAAGGCACGCTGACCCTATGCTTCCGAGTGTTTATAGCATTTTAATCGCAGATATGACATAAGAGACCAATTTGATTCCTATAATTATTTGCTGCATCACAGAGACTATATTAATTATTTAATTTCATTGTGATAATTAGAGATTTTTAATTAAATATCATGCTATAGATCTTTCAAACATAACCTATATATATATATATATATATATATATATATATATATATACATCGAAGGGTTTTTACGTGAAATGGAGGATTAAATAGAAAAGGTGTCCTGTTATGAATGGATAATGCTGCAACCGTCGATAAGTCAGATCATGTCCTACTTTATGCTGGAATTTCAGTTTAGTAAAAGTCCCACGGTTTTCAACATTTTGAGCTTCATGTTATTTTTTGAAAAAAAGTAATTTGCTTTTATTTTTCGCATGCCATTTCTACAAAAGATATGAATCGACAATAACTAAGCAACTTTTTAACCCTTGCCAGTCACACCTCGAATAAATTACGTAAAAGTCATTGTGGTTGAAATTCACCCCAATCATTTTGCGATGTGATAAATTATTGAAAAATTCGAAAAAAATACTGCAATGTACTTTCAACTCTTTTCTACACGACCATAGCGATTATTTTCAACAAGTGCGATTTTAAATATGCAAAAAAATGTCCCATTTTCCGGTATTTTCTGGAAGGTATGACCATTAAGGGTTAAAGTAATCGGCACGATATGCGTAGTACATTTTTTTTACACCGCAGGCTATCAAAGTCGAATGTTCGAATTGGTTTGTATGAAAATACCGGATAAGATCTTTTTTTCAAAAAGTTTCCTTAACATTAAAAGTTAAAAAGACGACTTTTCTAGATAAAACAAATAACCAAGAGTATTTTTAAAAAAACCGGGTCAAAAAAGTTATCATTTGTAGAAATGGCATGCGAAAAACCAAAAGCAGATGATTTTCATCTAAAAAACCGTGGGAATTTTACGAAACCGAAATTCCAGAATATAGCAGGACATGACCTGACCAATCGACAGTAGCAAGATTACCCATTCATAAAAAATACCCTGTATATAGATTATGTTTGACATTTTCACAATTGGTACAATCACAATTAACATGTGAATTTTAAGGGGAGATATACACCTAGGAGCCGGAAAAAAGGTCATTTTTGTGAATTTTTTCAAGAATAACTATTTAAAATTTCGGATTCGGGTTTTAATTGTCTAAAAGTATATACATTCAAAAATATATTTAATTTTCTTTATTTAAAAATATCAAAAATATACTTGATATTGTATGATCCTGGGAGCGTCGTAAAAAAATCTGCGTATACGGTACCCACTGGCGTTTCTTCAAAATTGTCTGAAAAAAAAAACCAAAAAGATTATTAAATTAGATACTATAATCGAGTACTTGTCGTAGCCGATTTTGAAAATATCGATTTATGACAAAATGGCGGACGTTTTAACATAAATAGCGATTTTTGGGCCAAAAATTAGTTATTATTTTACCTATAAAACAAAAACTAAGTAACGGAAAAAAAATCCTACCACAAGTACTAGATAATGGTGTAGAGAATGACCACAAAAAACCTCAAGGCAATCGATTCATTGGTTTTCGAGAAATTTTGTTCATTGGTTTTTGTTCATGAAATTTTGTTCATGAAATTTTATTCATTGGTTTTGATTCATTGGTTTTCGAGAAATTTTGTACCGATTTGAAAAGCGTGGTTTTGAGAAAACGCGTTTGAAAATTTGGGAATGAATAAATCATGAAATTTGTCAACTTACATGGAATCATCGATACCAGGCCCATAGTGTAGGTCTTCTACGGTCGACGGAATGTTCATAGCTTCTAAATCCTCGACCTCGACCATCTAGGTGTATATCTCTCCTTAACGGCGGGGTAAAGTTAATTCGGCGAAAAAAGGCATGTTTTTAAGATTTTTTTTGGCGTAACCAATAGTGTTCGTTTATTGAAAAATTTACATATAATAAAGTAACATTTGAACAACATTCTCTTAAATTTGCATTGCAAAATATTCAAAATTGAGCGAGTGAAAATTAAACCCCGGAGGCGCCTCGAAAAAAAGTTGGTTTGCGGTGTGCACCATAACTCGCAACAGAATCATTTGAAACAAAAAAATCAAAATGCATTTGTTGAAGGAGATGTTTCTCGAGGTAATGACGGGAGGATTTTTTTTTCGATTTTTCGATTTTTCGTAGCACTTGGAAGCCAAAAACCCGATTTTTGCTAAAAAAAATCGGCTAATTTGTTGTTGAAAAATTAGTAATTATTTTTAAAAAAACAAAAAAAGCCCTCGACAATACCTGGTGAATTATGTGAAGAAGTACTGTGCAAAATTTCAAAGCGATTGGTCCAGTAGATTTTGAGTTATCGTGCACACGGACTTCAAATATGACAAGTCTCAGAAAAACGGTTTGAAAAACGCAGAAGAGAAGAGAACGGCATGGAGCAATAGACGCTCAAATACTCATAACTTCGTCAATTTTACTCCGATCGACTTGAAATTTTAACACAATATTCTTGATATATTATGCATTCATTTAAAAAATGAAAAAAAAATGAAATTTTTTTTTTAAATTCTTTACCCTGCCCTTAAGATACCGCATTTGGATCAGCTCTTCACAAATGACCATC
The DNA here is from genome assembly GCA_964007375.1 of Ophion obscuratus. Taxonomy (NCBI): domain Eukaryota; kingdom Metazoa; phylum Arthropoda; class Insecta; order Hymenoptera; family Ichneumonidae; genus Ophion; species Ophion obscuratus. Next base: position 20,326,586 of record OZ023314.1, on the reverse strand, counting down.
AAATATGTTTAAATTTACCGTAACATACCTAAATTTACAGTTTAATAAATGTTCAACACCCATTTGATACCTAAAAGTCTAAATGTCTGCGATAACACGTGCTGCATGTTTCCAACAAGTAATCAATAACTCGTCAAAATGTAACGCGGTTCAACCGTTTAAAAATAGCCATCAAAAGTGTTTGAATTTTGCGTACCACACATAACCGCGTTGCTTCAAGCCCTGTACGGCATTTACACGCGTTAATTCCTAAAATTGCCCACCTCGCGTGTAAAAAACAACCCACACGGATGTGCACCGCAGTGTTCAAAGTCAGGTAAGTTCTGTCGAAGGCAAGATGAATATCGGCCAAGACTCGTTGAAACACAAGTCCAGACACCGCGTTGCGATCTCAGCTGCTGTTGTCCGGAACACGAAATAACCGCGTAGGTAAAAAGCATTGAAAAAAAAAAAAAATCGCCGAAATCGTGCACGTGTCCTTGTGCCGCGATGCGTGTTCCACATCGGATCGAGATCCTCGCTCCTGTAGAATGCAAATGACAACTTTTCGAAAGGGCCTTTTTGGTATAACCTCCGCCTCCGACATACCTAACCGCCCTTTGTCGGTGTAAAAAAAGGGCAAAAGAACAAATGGGCACAAAAAGGCGCGTGTGGACGTCCGTCGATATACATTCGCTGGGGAGGTATCGGAAGCAGAGAGGAGGGGAAAAAACGCCGGCTATATAACGCAGGTCGTTCTCTCGAGAGTACAGGTATTCTTCTTCCTCGATATTTCTGCTCGCGCCTGTATAATTCGCTCGGTCCAAGCGATTCGCCCCCGATATTTCGCTTACGATGACAATCGGCCGAAGGACCCTCGAAAGTTTATCGAGCCTTTCGAAGGCTGTACGAATTAGCATGCTGCTTGGAATTTCTTTCCTTCGATCGTCTCGTGAAAAAGTCATTCTTTTTTTTCTTCTTCTTCTTCTTTCTATTCGCTCCCTTTCTACACAGACGCACGAAAAAATACGCATACAGGCATGCTCTATCCTCGCCCTTCACCACCCGCGCGGTCCATTCAGCGAGAATCCTTTTTTATTCGTCTCTAATCCCTTTTCGACTGCGTGCCCAATGAGGCTCGTGCGCGGTCAACGTTTGAGGTGACGGAGGATATCGCCGCGCTGCCGGATCGTTCCCCGCCATCTACGACGGTTTACTTTACCGTTTCTTTTTTTCCGATTTTTTTGTTTTCAGTGCCTACACACGTACCCACGGGCACACGGAAGTGTGCGTGTATTTGTTCGTACTAGGGGAAGTAGGGGCAAGATGATAACGCTCGGGTCATGCTCACATAAAATGATACATATGAATCAGTCGACATTAATTATTCGTTTGAACTAATCAACGTTTATTCATCTTTCAATTTGGGATACAAAAAAATCAGTTTTCAGAAATCAGACCAAACAAATCAGACCGAAAAAATGTTTCTGATTGTTAGCGTTCAATATGGGAAATTCCACGTCATTTCACCTAGCCCGTGACCCCGAATATTTTTGGTTTTTCTGATTTTGTTGTTGTAAAATTGTACGTCATGAAAGGAATATCCACAATAATTTTTAGATTTTTATGTCTTCTCTTTTAGGAGTTATAATTTTCCAAAAATGTCGATTTTGGAAGTTTTGGAACCCCTTTAAGGCTGATAACTCCTAAACTAATTGAAATATCGACAAATGTCACTATATCATTTTTCATTTATTTTTTAGCATACTGTGGTTAAAAAATATGAAAGCATTATGAATTAACAATGTCAACTTTTTTTTCCTTCTGAAGTGAAAACAGTTTTTTAAAAAGGTTTTTAAAATTTTTTTAAATTTTTTTCATAATATTCTCTAAAATAGAGTGACCCATTCTATGATTTTTAACACTAGTCTCATCGTGGGTCCATTTTTCCTTACATTTTTTTCGAATTGATTATATTTTTTTAGAAGATTTTTATTATTTTAAACCCCAATAATGCTGAATGATTTTGCGATTTCCAATTCGGGCTCGACATGCCAGAAACGATTTATTTTTTATTTGTGCTGAAGTTAACGAACATTTTCTTTTATTTTAAGTAAAGAATTAATTCTTTACTTAATTTTTTCGCCAAACTCAGCATGAATTAAAAATAAGCCTGTCGAAGCCGAATTGGAAATCACAAAATCATTAATAGCATTATTGGAGATTAAAATGATAAAAATCTTTTCACAAAATAAAAGGAAATATGGGCCCACGATAAGACTAGGCTTAAAAATTATAGAATAGGTCACTCTATTTTAGAGAATTTTTGAAAGGCATGAAAAAAGGCAGTCATCTTAAAAAAAAGATTTTTCACTTTAGAAGGAAAAACAACGTTGACATTAATAATTAAGAATTTTTTTTCATATTTTTCAACGAAAGTATGCTTGAAAATGAAAAAAATAGACAGAGACATTTGTCGGTATCTCAATTAGTTCAGGAGTTATCAGCGTTTGAACGTTTCCGAAACTTTCGAAATCGACATTTGTTGGAAAATTATAACTCCTATAATGAGAAGAGATTAAAATCTAAAAATTGGTGTGGATATTTCTTGCATGGCGTACAATTTCACAACAAAAAATCAGAAAAACCAAAAATGTCCAGGGTCACGGGCTAGGTGAAATGGCGTGGAACGCCCCATATATATTTTTAATCAAACCTTTATTTTTCCCATCTTGCCCCACATTCAGGGCAAGATGAAACAGCGCCGGGAGCATGATAGGACACGAATTATTGGCATTTTTCGTATATACAAATGAGCAACTCAAATGTCCATAAACGATGATAAACTTTGCCAAAAACCTAAATCGTTTTGTCCAAAAATCGATATTGTTTTCTCACTCGAAGCCTCCACGTGCCTTCCGCCACAATTGATACTTTCACATTCACCTCCCCGCAAAGCCTTCGCCCTCCAACAAGAG